>VWYI01003893.1:0-126599 GCA_013399455.1 Anthoscopus minutus
AAAAAATTCCTTTAGTGCCCAAACTCAGAACTTAAATGAGAGAACTCTACTGCACCTCTGACTGAACTCTGTGAGAACAGTTACATATTTATACAAAATCAGCAGTAGGGTTATGATCAAGCAATGTACATTATTCATTTATCTCACTGATCAGTCTAGACAAACAAGTACTTTTGTATATTACAAAAAATAATCAGGGTTCTGCAAAAGAACATTCTTAATTGGCATTAGGTAAATTTTTGACCTTGATCAACCCTTTCTAGAGGCCATGAAAGAATTTATTTCTTCAAGCTTTTTCTTTTCTGATTATTTGTCCTCAATTGGTACTATAGTCCATTGGTATTTTTGTCAAGTATTTGTACTTGACAAGTACAACAAATACACACAATCAGAAACATCTCCTGTTCCATGTAGCAGAGAATCAAAAGTATGTATGAAACAGACACAGTGTTGCAAAGTGACTTGCTAAAAAATTATCACTCTGGTGAATGGCAGAATCAGATTCAGTAACAGCTTTCTGCAAGAAATTCCAACTGCTCATTTCAAGAAATGGCTGCCAGTAGATGTATTAAGTAACCTGAATTGTAACCCCTACCAAGCCTTATAAGATTAAACCCCTCCATTAATTTGTCAGTATTACATTTGACTGTTCCTCCCATATTTCTCCTTTCTATGTATCCTATGATGCAGAGAACAAAAAGAACATTTTCACTTCCCTGAAACACTGTTAGAAATGGCAAAACATACTTGTCCTTTGCCTTCAACTCAGGCAAGTTACAGCTGTCATTACAGGCTATTTACTTACAGGCAAGAGTGAATTACTGCTCTAACTCAGAAAGTAATTTTCAAGTTCAGTTAGGTTGATAATTTCAGCCATTTACAGGCTGGGTATTAAAAGATCTGAAAACATCAAATATTCTAGAAAATCTTTTTCTTGCCACTGATTCTCGCTGGCTTTGAAGGCTTCTGTCCCTCTCATTTTTCTCATTGAGATGGCTTGAGAGACATAGGATTAAATACAAACATAAAAACCAGTATCTTACAGCTCCTTCCTTCTTTACACCAGGTGCCTGTCAGTCTCAGCAGCTGAAGGCACCTGCTTCCTCTCTGAGAAACAATCATTATACAGCCCCTTCCCAGCCATGAGTGAACTTTAACTCACAGAGTTAAGATCCCTGCCAACTTTCAGACACACATCCAGGACAGCCTGTTTGCAGAAAACCAAGTATTTTCTTGCCGATGTTGCTTTTTGTGCATATTTGGCACATTTACAGCATGACATAAAATAAATGCCCAAACAATACCCTAACTCAATCATAGCTTAATAAAGGAAACATTCGGTACACACACAAGAAGCAGAGAGGATGAAATGACGACCATTCAAAACTATTGCCACAGACATCACATGTGAATATTGCTAAGAGCATCTGTGATTCAAATAGCAATAAATGTACCTCATGTCTACAGGAAAAATGTGTGTGTTTGTATCTGCCCTCAACAGCGGAGACAAAAAACCAAACAATATTCAAGCTTTGCAAAAAAGTGGCATTTTTCTTCCTCATCATTAGACAATTAATTCTGTTATGATTAGGTCACAAGTTCTGCTTTGAAAATCTTCTCAGCATTAATATATTGAAGAAGGTAAAGGAAGTTGTACTATGTCTACTTAATATATTTCATCAATGCAGACTACAGCTGCTCAGCCTCCTCTACAACATGCAAAAGTTGATAAACGTCACTCATAAACATCAACAGACTGGGGTTGGTTAGCTGGGGTTTTTTGTTGTCAATGGGTTTTTTGCTGTCATTGTGGTAGTGGGTGGTGGGGTAGAGTGCTGGCTTTTTACACATACATCAGTGAGACTAAAAACAAAAGGTATTTAAAATCAATGAAGTATTAAAAAAGACTATTCCCATCACACTGAGCCCATTCTAACAGACCATGTATTTTGTGTGTTATATCCTCAATTGTTTAAATTTGTAGAGGAATTAACAGTCTACAGTTTTAATAACAGAAATGAAAATAAAATTAGCTTATTCCTGATAGCCAGCTGAACCTGCTTTATAGTACCTTTTTAACCCTCCAAAAAGCATATGAAATAAGTAAATAAATATAATTTCCATTTTTTTGAGATGGAGAAGGGGTTTGATGTAAGCAACTGCAATTGTTTTCTAAATGGACTGTATGTCTCAATAATACACACAAAATTTTGAGCTACCAAAATTGTAATTAAACTGTGATTAAACTAGCTTGAGCTACAAATTCTCCTTTTTTGATCAAGGGTTTCATCTTTATGATTCTCAAAAATATTTTGAAATTTCATAAATGCCACAGATTTGAAAGGCTGCTGTTGGTTTTTTTCTTTTGATTGTGAGGCTGCTGATAGATTTTCTGCTTCTGCTAACAGTCCAGAAAAGACTGAAGTACATAACAGAAGAAAGAAGCAGTACGTTAGATCCCAAAACCTTCTGGAGACTGGAATATGTGCTAAAGTGACAGTCTGAACAGAAACAATGGGAAAGTACTGTTGACATAGACAGGTACACGTCAAAACTCCTCATCAGGCTGCACTAAAATGGAAGAACAGTGAGGGTGTTTATTTCCTAAATAACAGTTTGATGAGGAATTTCAGAATTCAAACACTTAACAGAATTCGAAACACTATTACAAGGCATCAAGATTCTGAGCACACTGTATTTTACTGAGAATAATTAAGTGTAATTAAAGAAGTAACTGCTTTAATGAAAGGTTTTTATTAGGATTTGTTCCCTTCACATTTCTTTAATGGCTGGATATAGCTGATATTTAAAAATACATATATAAAATATACAGAATAAAAGCCTCTGAATATTCATTGTCACTGGAATACAACTGCACATTCTATGTTATATGGTAGGTGTGATTCATGTACAAACTCAGAAAATGTCCTTTCATATATGAGAAGCTGAATAAAGGCAAAAATCCCAACAATTCAAAATAATGGGAGAATTTTCACGGAATGTGGGAAAAAAGGAGCTGTTCTTGAGTATATAGGCAGAGTTACATGTATTATTGAACAAGAACACAAAAAAAAATTAAGTGTCATTAACTGAATTTCTGAAGGAAAGAAGGCTCAGGAAACTGAAGAAAAACAAAATATTAAAAGCCAGCAATGTTCTTTGAACCATGAAACAGTAAGACAATCCATGCATGAATGCTGCTCAGAAGCAAAGCTCTGATATGTGTTCTGTCAATGGAATTCTCTGAACACTTTTTACTTTCAGTAAGATGGAAAAGCATGAAAGAATTTAAAGACTCAAAAATAGACATTATGGCTATCCCACTTAAAAAGGGGGAGTAGTGAAAATATATTCAAGATTTAAATAAAATGAATCATCTCATCCAATTTTACAGAAATATCTTATACTTTATTTGTGTCTACAGTGTAAAATCTTCTCCTCCACCCATCAGTCCTTTACAGTCTGGGATGCAACTGCCTGCCAAGGTCTGTGTTTCCACAAGTCATATTAGTAGCACATTTTTCCAAGAACCAGTTCAATAAGAAACTTTTATCATTATGTCTAAAAAAGCTGCAATTTTATTTATATTAAGATCCAGAAAACCTAAACTATGTGCTGGCAGAAAAAATTACCATCAAGCAATTAAAGCAGTAAGAAGTTTGCAGTTAAATGTTTAACAAAAGTGTCTTCCCATTCCTTCAATCAAGAAACTGTTAAATTACAGCATTATCTTATGCTAGGGCGTCTGCCAGTGGGAAGCTCAACAATTTTAACCAAATATACCCTATGTATCAGGCCCATGAATTGCCTCTCAATAGTTTCTAGCTATATGCACATAAGAAGAATTAATTTTTTTTTAGTAAGACACATTAAAATGTATGCAAAATCTTCTGCTTTTCACCCGCCAAAAAACCACAGCTATGATAGCTGATGACAAAGATAAGATGACTGGAAGCACAAATAGCATTGTTGCATAGCAACTGTTGATGTACATATGGTGATGTTTATGGAACAGAATGTAGTTCATATTTAATGCAGAAATAATACCAAAACCAGCCTAGACAGCAAGACCTAGACAGAAAGAGACAAGTGTGCTCTGGATCCCTCTGCAGACATGACGGAAGCCATGCTCCCCACCAGCTTTGCTACACTCATGCTCAGGAACGTCAGCAAAGGCCTCAGTGATCTGCCCAGCAATGAAAACAACACAAAGTCCTCATGTGCAACAGCCTTGCAATGAAACTAGGGAGATGTTTTGCAACTAGCACCTTCAGAATACTCAGTACTATTCACTGGGGCTATTTCAAAATGCAGAAAAAATAAAATAAAATAAATGGGAGAAATCCCAGAGCTAATCAAAACAGAAGATGCAGTACATGTGAAAGCCAGCACAGGCCAGATTTTTAACAGTATCTGGGATGGGATCCACTTTACCAAGCTTCCTATTAGCTCAGATACACACTGCAGAAGAGCAAGAAACTGCAATTCATTACATTTTGGACACAATAAATCGCACCTTAGAAAAGCCTACTGCTGTCCATTAACAAATATGGGACCACCAGAGATGCAGGCATTTACAAGGAAAGAACTAAAGGATTTCTTCCTACACTACAAGTAGGAGAAGCAAGTTCACTTAAGACAAAGCAAATCAAAACCCACAGAAAATCCATTCAGAAGACTAGAAATTACATCATGCAGAAGATATTAAATTACTTGTCAAATTTGATCTTTTTTGCTTGCTCTAAATGACTTGGTGAGTCAATGTGAAGTGCTGAATTATCCAGGATATCATCTTCCAAGACCACAGCATATTTCAGAAAAGCCATCAAAAAGACAGTCACTACAACATAAGGATCCCAGGGTTAAAGGACTACACAGAGAATATATCTTAGGACATTCAATGTGCTCAGAAAAAATGGTGGAGGTGGGAACAAATCACAAACCCACAATCAAAAATACTCTACCCTGTACAAAGTAAACCCAACTGCTTTATGCCATTTGCTCTGGTTGATTTAAGTCAGTCCTCAGTAAGAGTAGTGACTGAGAGCAATAGTTCAAGAAGCACTTTTTTATCCATATTTAATTTGCCTAATTCCTCAACTGCGCCCTTCTAGATGACATCTGAAGTTCCATACCTGTTTAATCTTTGGCCCGTGGTTCAAACCGACATATTGCTTGTGTTACGTGGTGCAGTTTAAAAAAAAGAACAAGATGCTTTTCAGAAAAATATATGCTAATTATAATATGAAGACTAATACTGGTCTTTGAACCTAGGAATTAATTGATTTCACTTTCCTATTACTGTTTTACTGTGAACTGACTGATGTGCAAAGATATATATGTTTTTATTGAGTGTTTTTCCATGGTCAATATAGTGGGCTTTCCCATGGGGATTTACTGGCATCCAATACAGTAGCAGCCTTTCAATTGGGACATCTGTACAGTCCCCTCTTTAGACACTTGTTTTCCCACTATCCATAATTCACTTGGAAATTTCTTGAAAATGTAAGTGGAGCTCAAAATATGCCTACACATTTAAGCACATGAGTGTAACATCAGAAATACAGTGCCTGTAAGGAATCTGACTGGAATTTGGAATATTTGTGTCATGTTCATTTTTAAAAGCAAATAACAGTCAAGCAAGAAAAGCACAATAAAGTATATTTTTGATTGTACTGTCACTGTACCAACTTAAATACAATAGCAAAAGATTTTAGCCATTTCGCATTTAAATCAGTTTCAGGAAAACTCAGTGAATGCATGTTATGCTTGCTAATCTCAAACAAAAGCAATTTTGACAGGGTCTATGCTTATTCAGTGCTTCTTCTCAAGAATTTCTCACGTAACTCTCCACCCTTTGCTGCCAGTTAATAGAATTACTTCTACTCAGTAAATCCACAGTCCTCATATAACTTTTTCTAGTTGCTAGGAAATGCAAAAATTTTAATTGATGTAATAAAAAAAATGGACAGAAGAAAAATCAGCATTCTTATAAAATTATATTCACAGCAGAGACCAATTCAAAGAGAAAAAAACAAATACAAGTTCATACAAAAAATATACGAGAACACAAAAACATGTTTTTTCTACCACAACCCTAAAGGAGAATGCACACAATGTACTGCACTCTGTATTGCATTCCATGTTCCCTCTGCTCTCTCCAGAAGACTCAGAGCTGAAATGTACACGATAACCTCTGAGAACTTAAATCAGTTGCTTGATCACACCAAGTAAATGGACAGACACAAAAAAATTGCATCAGTGTTATCTACACAGAAAACAACAAAACAGCCAAAATCTGACTTCCGAGTCTTCTGTGTTTTACAGTACTAAGTTTATTGAAAGCAGACATATTTTTAATTCTAACTTACCTACTGAAGTTTCTGTGAACACTGTTAAGGTCTGTCCTCCCACACTTTGCAGAAGAAATGGATGCTCCCTGGGTGCACTGACTGAAGCAGGCTTTCCTCCAATATCACTGATGCTTGCAAGCTCTTCATTCAAAGTAAATGACACCTAACAGTCACAATTGCCACAGTGTTACTAAACACACTCAATTACACTGTTTCACAACTTATGGGGAAATAAAAAGAGAGCAAACACAAGTAGTATAGGATATTTCTATTTCAAAAATAAAGGGTCATGTAAGAGTCCTTCCACTCTGGTACCTTGTTGAAATACAGAACTCAAAGCTTTCATGTACTTAATAAAATTAACTCAGCTTTCAAAAAGTTGTAAATTACTTCCTCCTGAAGTCAGAGAACAATTTGATTGTACTTATTAAAATATACAGCATTATAGGTTTTCAGTCATTGCTCAGTATGAGTGCTGAAAAATGTTTTGCACAGCCAGGTGAGTTCCAGAAAAAGTGAAGTACCACCACAAGTGTTACAAGCCTGAGACTCCTGAATTGCTTGCAGCCCAGAAGAGGCTTAAACACAGCTCCTTTGCCCTGTTCACATTGTATGCTCAATATACAAGCTGAGGAAGAGGGGACTGCATAACCAGAATCCCTAGACACAGGCCACAGCCAGGAACTCAAAGATGGATACTTCACACCAGCACCATGTGCTTTTCCTGTGCATCCTCCTTAGCCTTTTGTACTATCACATCTCAAAATGTTTGAAGAGAAGGTAAACAAAATGAGGGAACAGAGAGACCTGATGCAAGTCTCACAGGCATCTAAGGGCAGAGCTACTAACAGAATTCTCTGCTCCTGATTCTGTGGTACAACCTTTTGCTAGAGGAGTAACAAAAAATATGTGACATTAGAAACCAGCACGTTCTGAACAGTTTTTAGGATTCAAAACATAAACTTTAGCAATTACTTACTTCTGTTCTTCCTTGATTTCTGAAAAAGAAAATATTTCTTTTTTAGTATTTAATAAATATATGAGTATTAAAAATATTTAGTAATGCTTCCATAACCTAATTCCTCAAGTTTATCTTTCCTGATAAAAAAGCAAATTCAAATTTTAGTTTTGTTATTCCTCTTCACTCCTGAACTGCCCAATTTTTTGTTATGCTGATGCCCAAGAACAAATGGGAAAAGTCAGCGTGTGAGAACAGAAGCAGCAAAGTAACACATATAAATAAAAGCAAATTCTGCAGTTAGGTTTCCATAAACCTAGGAAATCAAACCTCATGTAATGGGACAGAGTGACTACCCAGTATAATTTTGTACAATTTATATTCCTAATCACTACACAAGCAAATGACATTCACAGATCAGAGAAATATGCACACAGTTGGCAAGAAACAAGATTATGTCTCAGAACAGGTGTAGTATATTCTTATTTTATGCAGGTAACTTCTAAGAAGTGCAAACAGGAAATGCAGAGTAAAGGCTTACTTGACAATCCTTAGTTTTCCCACTTCACCTCTTCCTGAAGCTTTACTCCATTGTTGTGACAAGTATTTGGGGACCTAAGAAAAGAAAACAGATTTCAAGAAAAGTAGATTTTAAAATTCTACACAAATTGTGCATGTGTAAATACTTTAAATGCTTTTACCCTGACCATTTCAGAATAAAGTATGAGCTAAACACAGCAGACAAGAGAGAGCCATCGACGGTTTTGGTTGGCAGGGGCCTTGACGGACATCTAATGCAAACCCCTTGTAATGAGCAAGGACAGCTGCAACAAGATCAGTTTGCTCAGAGCTCCATCTAACCTGACCTTGAATGCTTCCAGGGATGCCACACTCACAACTTGTCTGTGCAACCTGTGCCAGTGCTTCATCACCCCCATCATAAAACATTTCTTCCTTACATCTAGTCTAAAATACACCCTCCTTTCACTTAAAACCATTAGTCCCTGTCCACCTGCTATAGGTCCCACTAAAAAGTCTGTATCCATCTTTCTCATCAGGCTCCTTGAGGCACTGGAAGGCACCTCTAAGGTCTCCCTAGAGCCTTTTCCTCTCCAGACTGAGCAGACCCAGCTCCCTTAATCTATCTTCTCAGAAGAGGTGTCCCAGCTCTCTGATCATCTTTGTGGCCTCCTTTGCACCTGCTGCAGCAAGTCCATATCCTTATGCTGAAGGCCCCAGAGCAAGACACAGCAATTCAGATTCAGGGGGGAGGTCTCACCAGGGCAGAGCAGAGCAGAGCAGAGCAGAGCAGAGCAGAGGGACAGAATCCCCTCCCTTGACATACTGCCCATGCTGCTTTTGTTGCAGCCCTGGAAAGAATTGCCTTTCTGGGGTGCAAGTGCACATTGCCAGATCATGTCCAGCCTCTCATCTACCAGCACCCCCAAGTCCTTGTCCTCAGAGATGCTCTCAGTCCTTTCCTCCCCCATCTTGCATTAATACTGGGGGTTGCCCCAACCCAAGTGCAAGGCCTTGTGCTTGGCCTTGTTGAACTTTATGAAACTCATGCAAGCCCACTTCTTGAGCTGTTATATATGTATACATGCACACATACATACATATATACACACACGTGTTTGAGAGAGCAAAAATAATAATGTAGCACAAAAATAACATCAATGTGGTCTCAAATGAGAGAAGTCTCAGTATCTTCAATCTCGAATACTACTATCCAATCATAAAAGGCAGAAAAAGATCAGCATCATATTCTGAAACTAAGGAGTCTTGATATTTTATCAGGTAAAATTATACTTTTAAATATTCATTAGAAATTATCATCTGTCTGGGGAAAAAAAATCAACCAACCAACCATAATGATGTGAAGTTAAGCAATTTCTGCAGCGAAGGGAAGGCTTAGAGTCTGGGAACCTCAGAAACACTGAGCAGCAGACCACAGACTACTGCCACTTCTTCAATAGCAGAACCACCCTAGGTAAATCTGCTTCCCATCTCTCATTCCCAGCTGTTCTGGGCAAAGTCTTTGTGCAGATGGTCAGTTTATGGAAGGAGCAGACTTATCTAGCTAGGAGGAGTGGGTGACTTCTGTGTTTTAGCTGTGCTGATTTTGTGTTTAGCAGGTGGAACAATGAAAGCAGCTCCTCAACCCATTTTCCAGAACAGCTGCACAAAGTAGTGATTAGTCCAGGGACAGCACAAGAGCTACACTAATTGAGGATTAAAAGCTGCTGCAGTGCTGTTACCCCCCCTACACACTAATTCCTTTGGTTGCAAAGGCTGTGGTATCTGCAGCATCAGGTGACCTGGGCTCAAAATGGACAATAAAGGCCTCTGGCAAGCAGCACACTCCTCAGAACTTAACAGCTACATTCCTTACTGACAGGGCAAAGTTTGTCCTGACTCACACAGTCCACAGCTACTGAAAACATCTGTGCCTGTATGGACAAACAGTGTGAGGTACAGCCAATAAGAAAGATAAATGCATCAAGCTATGCCTGGGGCATTTTCTGTTTTAAGCAGCTAAGAAGCACTTTGAAGCCTAATTTTTGTTTTGCATAGAGTAAAACTAAGCCAAGCCGGAGAGAAAAAGAGCTTGTTCCAATAACTTGCAGACAAAGAACAACCTCCTAATTTCCTAAGCTCAGATTAAATTAACACTAACTTTGCATTCATCAGCTCTTAAGGAACTCCAGAAGACATCTTAGAACTGGTGCTTAGCTAGAACTTCCCTTTAGACTCACAGCACCCCATGAAGTACATGTGGAATAGCTACAAAATCCAGATGCCTCTAACTTCTCAGACAAACTTAATGACAGTCCAGGTTCCCATAAAGTTCAGACAACTTTGGTCAAAAATACCACAAAAGAAAGCCATGAATTGGCACAATCTATTGATAAATATTTTTTTAGTTCTTAAAGTGGTAACTTTCTAAAGCAAATTCCATTACAGATCAGACACAGTTTTCTTTCTGAAGTCAAGATAAATGCTATGACATGATCCAGCTGACTCAACAGAAATATTACTATGTACTTGCACCTAATCTCTATTTATACTGGCAGCTAATAAGGCAGATGCACATTCAGTATGAGTGGACAAGGAGTGAAGGGCTCTCATGGTATTAAAATCACCGACTTGCTATAAAATACATTCAGACTGGGAATTTAGAGAGATTAAGAGGCTGCAGACCAATCATAATCCTTTCAGCTGTACGGGAAAGTCTCAAAGAGTGCATTTAATCATCTTTCTGCTGGCCTACCTGCAGTCAAGGGCTGTGCAGAGAAATACAAAAGGTTATGAAGGGCTGTAATCAAAGGATTACTTCCAGCTATCCATAGGTACTTCAGATAAAACCAGGTGTACTCACAAACCCACATGTTAATGATGTAAACAATCAGGAAAACTAAACAAAGTATTAAATGCCATAGACATCTTATTTTGCACCTTTGTTTTAACTTTAACATAATAATCATGGTAGAGTCAGGTTTCAAAGTCTTAATAATCCTTGAAAGAACACAGAGAAAACAAGAGCAACTTGTTCTTTACAGGGCAGAATTCTCACAGATCCCACAACAGGATTTTGAAAAATACATGCCCACAGAAAGAGTGATCTGTCGACAGAGTGCCTGCCCAACAGCATAAGTGGCCTTTATTCTGGGATTTGTAGGTAAGAACACCCTTCTCTCCAAAAAAGAAAAAGTACAACTTAATCACTAGAACAAATCTGACATACTTCAAGACCTCTTCCCACTGCTCTTCTCCTCTTGCTACTCACATCACACAGCCACCCAGGCTGCAGTTCAGGAGGCACACTGCAGGCAGTGTAGGACACGAGGGCCCCTGCTCCACTCACCTTTCAGCTTGGGCACAGCTTCCTACCCCGCTTTGGAAGGGAACACACAAACAGCCCCTATCTGTAACAAACTACTTCCACTTTTCTGCAAAACATTAAATTAGTTCTTTCTCTATATAGCAGTCCATATGCAGTGCATACAACAGAAACTAAGGCTATTTTCAGATTCTGTGGGTTTTTTTGAACATACAAAAATAATTAAATAAAGATATCCTCTTTCTAGCTATAGAACAAAACAGCAGATTAAATAAAAAAACCTGACCAACACAAACAGGGAATAAGAAATTAACATTCTAATGGCTAACACTAAAAGGGCTTCACTTTACCATAAGTACATAACCAAATATTCTTACTATTTCTCTACCTTAGCTTTCACTGAAAACACAGAAATAAAAACCTAGTTGCTTTCTGGATTTGTACTAGAGCAACTCATTCTCTTTATGGTACTTCCTTTTACTGCTCACTCTTCTAAAATACTCATCACTACATTTTTTTACTGCCTGTTAAGTAGTCTCCATGAAATACTTCCTGTGCTAGCACAATGCAGGCTAAACAGAAATCAAATAAGCCTGTTTTTTTATTCCAGCAGAACTGAATGCCCTCTCCCTTGAAGGAAGAATAAATTCAGCCTCGTTGTCCTAGCTAGTGAAGATAAAAAGTACAGGTACTATGCACTGTCTTGCCTCTGAGCTGGAAGTCCTACTAAAGTGACCAATGTGATGCAGTTGTTTCCAAGTTCAAGTCCAAAGGAAATCTAAGGATAAAATCCCGCATACCCCATGTTATGGTCTATCAGTGTTAGTATCTTTTCAATACTTTTTACTAATAATATACAAGAAGACAGACATAAGTTCAGAACACATGCATGAAGGACTACATCAACATTTACTTGGAACAGCAATACTACAGCTTCCCTTTCAGTCCTGTTTTCTCATTAAACAGAGTGGCACCAACTGTAAGCACACATATGCCTGAAAACTCCTTGTTTCAGGAAATGCCAAACTGTATCAGACTAGAGGACAAGCACATTCAGTGTCCTGTCTCCAAATGCAGCCAATGGCAGTTACTTCAGGAGGAACATACAAAGAAAATATATTTCCCCACCATGTTTTTTTTATTTCTAGTGTGTTTCAGCAGACATGGGGTGGGTTTTGGCAGCATATTACTTTTAAATCTCTCAGTTCAATTTTCTTGCTGAATTTGACTACCTGTGCTTGAGCTTCTGCGAAGTTTTGACATTCAGAACTTCCAACGGCAATAAGTTTCAAAATTTAACAAGACATTGTGCAAAACAGCACCTCCTTTGCTTGCACTGAGTCCCATCAATTAATTAATCTGACACACCTCTAATTCTTGTGTTTGAACTGATTCTTTCCTGTTCACCTTTGCCTATTCACTTCCTCCTTATCCACCCATGACATTACTCATTGCTTCAGATCTCTACCAGGTTTCCAAATTAATCCTCTTGCCAGCCTAAAAGGTAACAACATATTTAGGATTTCCCTCCACAGCCATCACCCTTTGTTGCCAAGACCAGACGTGGTGCTCTCCTCTGTACTGCTTCCAGGTCCACTGTACACTTTCCATAGCAGGGAGGATTGAGACCACAGCTACACAGAGCATTCTGGATAGAGGCAACATGATGGTAGAATAATATTTCCTCTTTTGTTTTCTGTGTCCTTTGTAATCATGTCCAGTGTTGATTCTGCTCATTTGACACGTTCTTACAGTGTTATCCCCATGTACAGAAAAAAACATTCCTCCTGAATGACAAGGACCAGCAGAAACCCAGCCGCTTCATACATATAGTTAGGATACTTTATCTCTATGCACACCAGATTAGATCTTTCAACTCTTAATTTCACCTGCCATTTTATCATCCTCAGCGTGTCATGATCTACTTCTGCAGCTTTCTGCTGCCAGCATTCATTGACAGTGCCCAGGAAAAGCTACTACAATTAGAGCACTAGCACAGTGTTCATTGTGGCTACGTGACACCACACACTCAGGTGTCAGTACAGAAGAGGAAGCCAGATGTAGCAACCTGCCCACCCAAAATTCTGCACAGCAAAGCAAGTCTGAAATCTCCAACCATTTTTAAGGGCCACAGTAAGAAGTTTTAGTAGTTGAAGTATGATGGTGTTACATGCCCCTCACCACCCAGGACTAGTATTTGGGTACCACCCTGTCCCCACAGGTTGTTTCAAGTTGATGGTCTGAATCTATTCCTAAAGGAGGAAGGGGAGAAAGGAACTGCTTCTCCCAAGACAGAACGAATATAGGTCTAGAAAAAGAGGAGCACACCCAGAGGGGCTTGAATCAGGCAGGGCACATGCTCGTCCATCAGCTTCAAGCTCCTCTTTCTGAAACAATGCTCGGCATTGGCAGCAAACTGTCCTGACGGGAAGACACTCACTCCAGGGAACAGAGCAGTGCCAGCCTGTTAGTGGTGGCACCAGACTGGAGTGTGGCCCTGCGCCAAGCAGTTTTGATTTGACACCCCAACTAGCTTTTCACAGCCCCTCCACTACAGCTGTATTTCACTAGCAGCAAAGGGAGCTGCAATCACAAGACACTGGCACCCACTTTCCTTGTTGGATGTGGACAGGTTTTTAAACAGGATGTGAACCTGGGCACACTCAAAACTTTTTCCAGTTCTCAAGGTTTTGGACAAATAAGTTATACCGCCATGTTTGTTGACTGTCACCAGCAACTAGCAAGGGAGAGATGTGAGGGTGGTGAGACACTGGCACAGGCTGCCCAGAGAAGTTGTGGATGCCCCATCCCCGGAAAAGTTCAAAACCAGGCCGGAAAAGGCAGTCTGGTCTAGTGAGAGATATCCCTGCCCACCGCAAGGGAGATTGGGACTGAAAGATCTTTTAAGGTTCTGATTCTGTGATAGCTCCCCGGCAGCCCAACCTTCCCTGCGGTGTCTCCTCTACTCAGCAGGCATCCGGACCCAACCCCATGCTGTCCCCGAGAAGGGGAACAGGCACAGTGGCTGTCCCGGGCCACAGAGCGAGTCTGACGCGGGAAACCCCGGCCTCACGGCGCCCACCCTGGGCACGGCGGGGCGGGGACGAGCGGAGGGGCCCGGCTGCCACAGGCCGCGCTGGGCCGTGCCCGGGGCCGCGACGGCGGCTCCTCACCTTCACCAGCCACATGCCCGTGTTCTGCTTGGCACCGGTGAGATCAAGCTCGCCCTTGTCGCTCATGGCGGGGCAGCGGCCGGGCCGGGCCGGGCCAGGCGGCGGACGAGACGAGCAAGAGGCGAGCGCGGCAGCACAGCGCACCCGGCACACGGCGGCCCGTCAGGGACAAACCTCCTCCGCTCGCACTGCACGGCGGGGCGGGCCCTCGCTGCGTAGGACCGCAGGTTCGGGTCCCCGCCCTGATGGGGCCCTGGGAAGGAGCGGGAATCCGTGGTGGTCGTGGAAAGTTCCAGTAGCTCCGGATATCCTGGGTTCGAAGGCATCCGTAGGGATAATCACGTCCAAGTCTCAGCTCTGCACAGGACGTCTGCAAGTGTCACACCAGGTGCCTTCACAGCATTGTCCAAGTGCTCCTTGAGCTCTGTCAGGCTTGGTGCTGTGACCATTCCCGTGGGGAACCTGTTCCAGTGCCCAGCCGCCCTCTGGGGGAAGAACATTTTACTGATATCCAACCCGAACGTCCCCTGACGCAGCTTCAGGCCATTCCCTCGGGTCCTGAGGAAGTTGTAACTGCAGTGAGGGACCCCTCAGCCTCCTCCAAGCTTATCAGACTAAGGGACCTCTGCTGGTCCTCATACAGCTTCCCCTAAAGGCCCTTCACTGTCTTCACTGCCCTCCCTAAGATGCTGTCTAACAGCTTAAGGTCTTTTTTATACTGTGGCACCCAAAACTGCGCGCAAGACTCGAGGTGAGGCAGCAGAGGCAGCACCAGCACAGAGTGGAGCAGCCGAGCATTCCCTCCTTGTTCCACAAGAGTTATCCCAACATGCTGAAGAAGTACAGTAGCATGCAAGTGATCTGGAGGAGCTGGAGGAGCAGCCTGGAGAGAGGAGGCATTACCATGATGGTGCCCTTCTGTGTGGGAGGGAAGTGGAGGCAAAAGGAGCAGCTCCCATGAAAGGGACCAGAACATCACAGTGTGCCCAGAGGCCACGAAAGTGAGGAAAACACAGCTGTTGAATCATTTACTGGGAATAAAAAGTAAAAAATTAAGCTTAGCTTCCCAGAAAGGGAACTCATGAGGAAGTATTGGAACAAGCTGTCCAAAGATAGGAGGGCATCTCAGACACTGAAAATGTCCTATGGCAGGAGAGAGAAAGCACTTACCAATCCTTTGAGATGGAGGTATTTGGCTTAGAAAAAACTAAGTCCTTATTTTGTGACTGTGTCCCTGGGGAAGTTTTCCCTCTCTGCAGTTAAACCTTGTTATCTCCCTTGTATCCTGTCCACAATAAAGACATGGACATGGTGGAGACACTGGCATGTGTTGCCCAGAGAAGTTGCGGATGCCCATCCCTGGCAGTGTTCCAGGCCAGGCTGGCCAGGGCTCTGAGCAACCTGATCTAATGGAATGTGTCCCTCTCCACTACAAGGGGTTTGAACTAGATGATCTTTAAGGTCCTTTCCAATCCAAACCCCTCTATGATCCTATGGCATGGAAAGCATTTTATTATCTTCATCTCTACTTTATCCTTTTACTGAGATTTAGCCCTTTGATTTGCCTCCTCTCCAACTAAATAATTTCGCTTTGTTTAATTCTGTCTCCCAGGTCTATTTTCTAGACCTCTGGTTATGTCCATTGCTCTCTGAATTCCCCCTAGTACAAGTTCACATCCTCTTTGAAGTCTGATTGCTCATTGGTGAAGGTTATAGTCCATCTGAGACTATACCAGCAACAAGCAGAGGGTTTTTGCTGGTACAATATGAAATAAATTGCTCATCTGGCTCACAAAAAATGATCTCAGTATTACATCTCTGATAAGATAGTCTGCCTTTCTAATTATAGGCAAGCATCTAGGTAACCACAGGAGAAAATGTTTTAAAATGTATCTGAAGCAATAACAGCTAACACAGGACTATTAGGATGATTAGGATTAGTTACATTTAAAATTAACTGCATTTAAAAATTGCTGGGTTTTTTTTTTACGTTGGAACTGTGTTTTTCTGCAGAACTCAGCTGGGAGGGTAGATTGATCTTATATTGTTAGTCAGCTTCCACTGAAAATTCAGTTCTTTTTGAGACAACCTTACAAGGGCACACTAGAGGCTTCTAAAATGCAAATAAAAATGGAAGTGGATGCATCTCAACAGTTGTAAGACCAGCCCCTTTTTCTGGGACTGTGTCACCGCCAAATATTGTAGCAACATTTGTAACAAAAAGCTCTTTTCTTTTGTTCACCTGGAAAAAGTGTGGGTCTACACAGTCAAACACCATTGCTTTACAGTCTGCTTTGGATCCTGCTCATAGGATCACAGAACAGTTTGAGTTGAAAGGGACCTTAAAGACCACCTAGTTCCAAATGCCCTTCCCTGGGCAGGAACACTTTCCACTAGATCACGTTGCTTAGGGTTCATCCAACATGGCCGTGAACACTTCTAGGCACAAGGCATCCACCGTTTCTCTGGACAATTTGTTCCAATGTTTCACTAGAAATATTTAGGAACATTTCTTCCTGATGTCCAATCTAAACCTACTCTCTTTAAAACCATTGCACCTTGTCCTTTCGCTACAGGCATTGAATAAAAAGTGTCTCTCTTTCTTGTAAGCCCCTTTAATGTACTGAAAAGACACAAAAGGTCTCCCTGGGGCTTCTGCTTCTCCAAGCTGAACATGCCCAAATCTCTCAGCCTGTCTTCATAGAAGAGGTGCTCCAGCACTCTAACCATTTTAGTTTCTTTCCTCTGGACCTTATCTGACGGGTCTGCCTTGCACTGGGAACCCCATGGCTAGATGCAGTGCTCCAGGAGGGATCTCAAATGTACCCTCAGGATAAACACTGAATTAACAACAAAGTTGTCCCTCTGCCACTGCTCCCAGTTCAGTCTGTGTACTCAGATCACATGCACCAGCACATTTCAAAAAGACAAAAGCAGTGGAATGGATGTCTCTAACAGGGGTGACATTTGCAGCAAAGCAGCATCACGGGGCTTCAGATGAGCCTGTGCTCCACCGGATGGAAGGAGAGGAGCTCCTCTTGCAAAAAGCCCTGTAGCTGGCTAGAGGAGCATGGCTGACCAGCTCAGGTCTCCTTAGAGGGGGAATCCATGAGGAATCACCACTCATAGTCTAGGCATAAATGACAATAGCAAAACCTCTGTAAAAGCCTGACAATTGGGGTGGCTCAGCTGGCGACCCAGAGGGGAAGGCAGCCAGGCAGAGATCTCTCCTGCCTTCCTCCAGGCAGCCTTTCCATACCTGTTTCCATGGAAACTGAATTTAAAGGGACATCAAGCAGGAAAAAGAGTGCATTTTCATTAATTCCTCTTTTAAAATCTCAACCTTGTGTTTGCCAGGGACACATTTAGTGCCATGGAGGAGGATCAAGGGGCCAGATGCTGAGCCACAGAGCTGCTAGTCACCCATTTTCTTCCTGCTTGCATGGAAACAGATGTGTCTGAGAAGAGAGATGGCCAAATTCAGACTTGAACAGCCTTTCTCTCTTTATTTTCCACTTGTTCAACTAGGTGAGATGAAGAGTCAGCAGTGTCATCAGCAGCCACACAAAATTTCTGTTGATCCATTTTAGGAACAAGGTAATTGATGCAGCCTGATGGTGCTGGGTCAAAACCAGCGCAGCAGAAGATGCTGCTCTGTCAAAGCTGATGAGAGTTTTGCATTTAGGAACCCATATGCTTTCCTCAAAGCTCAGCAAGAACTAAGGAAGGTGTTCTCCTGGGAGCTGGTGTTCCCACAAGGTATCACTGATGGACACCATCAGAGAGGTTTCCACATGCTGGAGGAGCTGAGTGCTGCCACATCTGGATGGTCCCTGAGTTCAGCTCTGTACACCAGAGCTGTGCTGGGCCTCCATGAGGTCAAAATATTTGGGTCTGGAGCCAGAGCTGAGATCTGCAAGGCACAGAGGGGACCTCCTGCAGAAGCTGATTTTGATTTGGGAGCATTCAGCCAGGAAGATTATTCCATCCAGCTGATGCTCTAACTTCACTCATTCCTGCCTGCCAACCTCCTCATCAACAAGGTGAGTGGGGAACTCATGTTGGAGGAGGAAAACAAATGGAGGGAGATTATTACAGCATTGCTTGTCCTACTCTGTAACAAGTACAACACAGCCACAGCAGAGCTCTGCTGGCCAGCAAGGATCTCTCCTGTATTCTGAATACCTGAATTTTCAGCCAGCAAAGACTGGCATGGACTTACAAGGCTGCAAGAATAAAATCTCAAAGCTACCATTATTGCTTAAACTGCTTGAGTAAGAAGAAAGCAAACTTTTGCCATCTTCTACTGTAATGCATCATTCTCTTGTTTGTGGTGCAGTTGGTCTGTGTAAGCTGGAAAAAAATAGAAGAAATAATCTGCAAAGACAAAAAGAATATCTGGGCAGATCATGATCATTTATTTTGTAATAAGAGAAAAGAAATTCTGTGTAACTTATTCCCAAAACAGGGCATGGCCCATCAAGCTACATATCTATTTTCTGAGGCAGCAAAGAATTCTCAGTGTGTCTTTTTAAGACAAAAATATATGTTGGAGCTTTTGTGTTTTCAAACTGCTTTTGAGCAACATGTAATAACAGACTTGTTTACTCCAAGCTGTTCTGTGGCAGAGAACTGGAAAACATCAAGCACAGGGCTGAGCTCCTATTTCAATACAATCCTAGGCAGTATGAAATCTTCAACATGGCACTTCTGCTGCAAAACACAGCACAAAAAGGCAGTTCTGAACAGAGGGCAGCCTTCATTCATCAGTTAATAATTTTTAATCATTTCTATATATTTACAGCCACATATTTTTACCTGTGCTATGTATTGGAGAACACTTAGTTTTCATGGTAATGGCACTGCACGTCTGCTTGCAGTTCCAACCCATACCATGTCTTTCATCATATCAACAGTATGCAGTAATATGGCTGTAGGCAGCTTGGGCTCGTGCTTGTTAGGATTTTCACCATATCAAGGAAGAAGTGGGGGTGGAGGAAGAGAAAGAATTGAAAGATGCATCTGCAAAGTATTTTTTTCAAAGGAAGGAAACACTTGTCAAAGAATTTCAGATAGTTAGTTTGAACCTAATTTTAAATTATTTCTTTTTAAATTACCATAAAATTGGCATTATCTCTTTAACTCAAGGTACTTTTTGTGCCGCTCAGGCATAAGAAAAGTATTATCTAGCCTTTTTCACTAGTGTCTCTCAAGAAGGAGCTTTAAGCATGCAACATTTTCAACCTAGTAATAGTACAAAGGTAATGTGAGGTTTCAGCAACTCGTTGCTTTCTAAAGTGCCTTTTCATTGTTGATGTATAGAAAATGTTATATAGAACTGAGTTTTGCCTGTTCTCCTGCACTCCTTGACATTTTTTCTGATCCTCTTCTCTGGTAATGTACTACCTCAGCACAAAAGGTCAGCAGCATCTACAGTCACTCATCTCCTGGACTTTCCACTAATGAGTTAGTGAAGAGCAAGGCATTTTCTGTTCAGCTACCAAAAAATTGTTTTCAGTGGATTTATTTCCCTTGTGTTATAATTTAACAAACTTGATTCTATGCCACTGATATTAATTCCCCTTATTCTGTAGGTATAGAAAATGCACAGTCACCAAGGTATGTTATTGATGCATAAATTATCTCCTAATGAACTACTCTTTTGCAGAGGGAGCTTCCCAATGAGACTAGGAGAAGGCTGTGTGACTAAACTGAGCAAAAACAACATTAGCAACCAGAAGAACAAATCTGCAAGGCTCCTAAAGAAAAACAGGACACTTCTGTTGGGAAGCTTGCCAGCCTGAAAGCATAGGCAGGTGTATATAATTTTGAGAATGTGTGTACATATAAATGTAACAAAGGCATCTAATTTGTGAGTGTCACTGCTTCAGAAGCAATCACTCTTGTACCCTTCAGTGCCACATGTGCCAGTCATTAAAGAAAATGAGCCACATGCATTGACATCCAACTTCATGTCCCACCCTTGCACCTAGTTGCAGCTCAGCCACAGCACCGCCTTGCAGCAAACTCTCGCTGAGATAATTAACTGGAGACATCAGAGGTGTCTGCTTCATTACTGCTGTGCTCTGCCTGTGGGTTCCCTTCAAAGTTTTTCCACCCAATGGCCTTTGCTGATAACTCGCTTTTTTCCCTATGTGCCACTTGTTGGCACTTCTCTAAAATAGTGCTAATGATCTAATAAATATGATTATGCAAGAGTGGTTTGTCTTCTTCCAGCATAAGCTAACAATGCTGTTACAGACCAGAGCAAAATACATTTTCTTTGCCACAAAGAACAGCTTTCCCTCCAAACTGAAATAAATAAACTGGGATGAATAGAAAGTGTTACACACCTGCAATTGGATCACATTTTACTGGATTTCTACTATGGGTGTGGTTAAATAAGGTCAGAAATTTTGCCTTCTACTTAATTGTTATGGCTTAAACATGGAAAAAAAACCAACCAGAAATGATGCTTCAGTCAGTGGGAAGAAAATAAAGAGAAAAGGAACCAAGGAAAACAGAAAATAAAATCAATGTAATTAAGAGGATCCAATGAGAACACAGGGGCCAAATGGTCATGAGAGGGGCAGAGACCACAGCTACCTCTGATGGCCTCATGTTGTTTCATTTTATCTTATGGCAAATAACACATGGAGCTTGGGGGGAAGAAATACAATTATTTCAGGATTATTTATTATCAGAGGGCATATCTTGGTAGCCTGCTTCTTGTTGAAAACTGCAGACTTACCACTGAGAACACTTTCTTCTGGAGACTGAACATTTGGCAGCAGCAGCCCTCAAATCAACACTTGCAGCTTGTGAGATACGTCCACCTCCCTCCTGAAGCTCAGCCCCTGCTTCACATGCACGTGTCATTTCTGGACTCCTCACATGATCAGGTCAACTCTTCATTTCATATGCTCTTGAGGATGAGTCGCTGGAGCTTTTTCTAACTAAGCTGAATGCTAACCTCTTTGTTAAATTACCAGAACTGTCTTTGTTTATGTGGAGAACTTCTGGGGTGAAAGAGAAATTATCTTTCTAACAATGCTTGGAATAACTAAGTCTGATTTCTCTTCCAGTGGAATCTCATTTGACTGACTTTTAGTCTTTGTTTTGGCTGAGATAGGCTTTTCCCTCATTATTAATTGTAGGTATCGATACTATGTTAACAGATGTATACTTATCAACATGTTGATGGCTGAAATTGAAAAAGGGAGATACATAAGGATTTTCTCACCATGTAGAGAGATGAGTAGCAGACTCAAGATTAAATTTCTTTGTTTTGCTTTCCTTGACCTTTTGTTCTGATCTCAGTGACATATCAACCATGCTTCTGCTGAAGAAAATTCAGATATAAGAAGCTACTTGTGCCTGCCAGCTCATCATTCAAGGCATACAGAATCCTTTGCAGAAAGGACTCTCCTGTAACAGCTATATTAGAAAGGAGAACAACACAAAATCATTTTGATTACTGCTCAATAAAAGTCAGCCTTTGAAAATCAAGGCATATCACGCAAAGCGTCCTCACACCTTGATGAGTTGTAAGTTGGGCATGACATCTCTTTTGAGAACTTGTGGTGAGGTCATTTTCCCTCTTGTAAAACTCTGTTGACTGAACCACAATTATGGCTTTGATGAGGGACCTTGAACTGGCCTGTTGGAGTAGCTGGCGATTTCACACAAAGAGAAGCAAATATACAAAGAATGGGTAGCAATTTCCTTTGGGTACAATATGTACTTATCTGACATGCCTGTGCAGAGCAAAACGTCTGGATATTAAACCGTCTGTTGCCTTTGCTGAGCGACAGTGCAATTTACTTCTGACAGCCATTAAGAGGTGCTTCAGTCAAACACCCATAACCGTACAGCTCTTCACTAGAAAAATTGCAGATATTTTGAAAACATTGTGATACTTCACTAGTCTCAGAAATCCTTGACAACTTGTCAAAGGTAAGATTCTAAGTCTCCACACTAGTAATTACTCCTCTAACCTGATCGAGAAAGTGTCAGATATTCACCTTCCTCTTAGGAAAAGTGAAGTCTCTGGCAGATAATAACATCTTTTTAATGTATTTGGAGCAATTGTCCATTCTGATCCTCTCCAATAATGTAGTTTCTGTAAACTGCTTTTGAGAGAGCTGGGAGAGTGCTGGCTGGTGGCAGAGTTCCATTCTCCTACTTGTTGGTCTGTACTTGTAAGCAGTGACCCAAAATAGAAACGTGAGTGTTTTCAAACAGCCAGTATTCACTATGAAGAAAGTGGCTCAACAAGTAGGGGCAGATCTCACAGCCTGTGCTCAAGTGAGTTATCTCCTTGCACACCAGTGGTGCTGTCAGGTTCAGTGAACCTGTCTGTGCAAGGCTCAAGGGTCAGATTCATCAGCCTCCCATCATCCATGGCATGGGGACAGCGATGTGGATGGCTTTTGCTTTGCTGATTCTCTGCATATTTGCGCATGCATTTGTGAATCTGGTCTTAGTGGGTGAGAGCGTGTGAGGAAAAAATGCAAAAAAGGTGAAAATCAACATAAAATTACAAGGTATCTTCCCCCACTTAAACAGAGTCCATCAAAGTTAACATGCCATTGCACAAAGTACTGCATTGAATATAAAAATGATTCCTTGAAAGAGTCATTAAAATTGCAAAGTCAAGTAGCCAAACATTAAAGAAGGCCGAAGTTTAGGCTGCACACACCCCATTATTTCTGTACTTCTATGCTTCTGCATTATAATAGAGCCTTGAATGTCATAACTACACAGAATTTAGCTTGTTTTCCCATGGGAAACACTTGGGGTCATGTTGTCTCTGTAGGTGTCCGCTTGACAGTGGCTCCGTCCCTAAACTTTTGAAACCATCCATCAGTTTCAAGTAAAGTCTGAAGGTATTATACTGCCATAAATCTATGGAAATTAGAGATCCAGTTGAGGAAAGAGATGCTGCTAGAGATGCAGTGAGAGAGAGCAAGAGCAGTGTAAAGCCCTTAAGAGCTAACGGAACAACCTGAGGGAGAAGAATGCGTAAAATACTACAGGTAGGAGAAAGGCCTCAGCTGGTCTCAAGCTTTATTAAAACCTTGGCCACAGTCAAAGTTTACCTCCTCTGTTCTCTAAATGGGATACATATGTATTGTGGTCATTCTCCTTCAAAATGTCACCCTGCAGGCTGGGTTCCTGCAGGTCCCAGACCTACTTGCTCTTCTGCACAGCTCAGTCCCACACTGTCAGCACTTTCCATGGGGGCATTGCTGAAGCATTGGCTTGGTCCACACTGTGGGGACTCCCTCATCCTCTGCCCTGCTTGCTCCCTTCCACAAGCAGTGCTCCTTCTCCAAGACGTCTCTGAAGGTCTCAGTCAGGATGCCTGGCTTGAATCACAGAGATTCAAGTCCTCTCCCACTGTGGAAATGTACAATAGAGTTATTAAACAGCTGCCCTGGGAGGTATTGGGAGGACACACTGTCCCTCACACAGTAAGTTGGCAGTGAATGTACATATCCCTGGGGGAGAGCAGTGCAGGTGGTTGTCTGGAGAGAGACTGGCCATGGTCAGGAGCAAACACCAACAGCAATGGATAAGCGGCAGGGGAGACGGCAGCCTGGGGTGGCTAAGCCTGAGCCTGTCCTCCTTCCTTATTCTACAGATAGGAAACTGAGGCTCAGTGAAAGGGCAGCTCAGATGCTGCTTCCCTTATGGAGAGGAGCCTCCTGAAGTAGTGCAGAGGTTTTTCTTCCAGGCAGGCACTGAAGGAGTGAAGAGGAGTCTGAGCTTAGCAGAAGATTGTAGCTGTGGATCATTGTTGCTGCTCAAAAGTGAGGACCTATTTTAAATTAGTGCTCAAACCCTGCTGTGTCCTGTAAAACAGAATTTAAGATCTTCTGTGATCTGTGAAACATGTCATAGTGTCACACCTCTATATTTTAGAAACCAAACCCAGTCACATTCTGCCCCTCCTATTTGCAGTCTGTGAAGCCTTTTGGCATGCCAATATTGTAAGAGCCAAAGGTTTCAAGATAAAGATTTTTATGTAGGTGTAAGAGCTATTATGAAGCCAGCTAGTATATCTGAAGAAAGCAGATGAGTTTTGGGGCATGTACGTTCCTCAGGAAAGATGAGGTGAATATCAAACCTAACTGCATCTTGGGAACAATTGTTCTGGGTTTAATTAGTCCTCTGTCTGAGCTAGACATCTGACAGCACCTGTGGAATATAAAGACTACATTGGTAGTTATATCCTAGGGGGAAAAGAGGTGCAGGTAATTTGTAGAATAATAGTAGCTTGATGTAGAGCACTGGGAGATTGATAATTGGGAAACTGCAGGGAGGAGGAAGGTAACGTATTCTAAAACATTAGTATTTAGGGAAGTAATGAGATACAATTCCCAGATTTACCTCACAAAGATATTGTAGGATTTTCTTTGAGAATCAGAGCTGTAAGATCAGAAATGGAACAACTACACTGTAAGAAATGCACTGTTAGAAGCACTTCATCCCAGCTGACGCTTTTGAAGTGTTGAAGACTATCTTTTGACAGGCTGAGAAAGAAGCTTTCTCTTGCCTTTGCAAAGTTGTGCCTAGTGCCTTTCAAATTCCAAAGCATTTGGCAGATTTTCGCTGTCTCATATTAGCTGCTAAACCACAAATTCCTCCTGGTGTAGAGTTTTTAACATGACTTTGTTACCAAGACTACTCAGTTGGTAATTGAGGTGGTACAGCAGTCAAAATAGGATGATGCCTCACCTGCCTGTATCATCTCATTTGCTGTTGGTATTTGGATGTTGGTCAAGATTCCTACTTTTTCTGTGTGCTTAAATCCGCACAAGAGGTTACGAGTTCACTTGTCCATGTCCCAGGAGGTATCAATTTGTTGGGCTGTGCCCATCTCTGAGTGCTAGAGAAAATCACCACCAGCTTGTGGATGACCAGGCAGCTCCTTCCACACTCATTTTTCCAGGGCCCTGATGAGCAAGATTTGACAAATAGGACAGAAATTTCACTGATTGTCTCAGCTGATGGTTGTGATACATCATTTAATCCCAGAAGCTGAGAAGGCAAAGTGGATCTCTCCACATCCTTCAAGAGAGCAAGCCTACTGGTCAGCTCAGTCACACAGATGGAGAAGTCTGATCCCCTGGGGTGGACAGGTTCCCTGCTCACAGATCCACTCATCCTGGCATTGTTGCAGCCCCTGCATGGGGAAGCAGACCTCAGCCAGCCTCCTTGCCTGGAGTACTGCATTGCCAGAGCAGATCTTGGAGAGCTGCTTCTTAGGCACCAACACATTTGTTTGCAGCATTTTTGACCTGGTATATTTGGTAAAAGATTAAAAAAAAATACTCCTTATGCTAGCAAGAGTCTCATATTTGCCTCTCCCAAACTTAAGTCCATATTCCAAACCAGAGCCTTTTAGCACACAGTGCTAGGAACTCTTCAATATTGGCAGTTGTGGGGTTTGTGCTCTGAAATACTCTAAAAAAATCACATTGATGTGACATTTCGTGGCACTGAGTCTTGTGGGTGAATCAGAGCTGACACCTGGAGTAGATAATGCCAGCTTCCAGGGAAGCTGCAAATACCTGGAAAGGAGGGCCTCCTGCTGCCAAGTTTTCAGGCAATGCTTGCATTTAATATCATTGCAGATCCCCTCTTGGTTCCTGGCCATGCAGTTGTCCTGCCAGAGTATCAATACTGAGCAGAGACCTTCTCAAGACTATCCCCCATAACCCTCAGCACTGTGATGATGCTTTTGTGTGAGATTCTGCCCTAACAACTCAGCCTGGCACTTGTTTCCCTCTCCCCGCTGAGGTCTCTGTTCTGAAAAGGCATTGAAGAGATGTTGGACTAGGGGCAGCAGATGTTGGACTCCCACAGCCTGGGAGTGTGTCCTGGGAGGGCTCTGTGGAAGGCTGGCATTTTTGGTGTGGGCTCCCTGCCAGTGCACAGCATGACAATGACAGGAAGAACTGTACAAAGTCTTCAGCCTTAAGTTTCTCTGCTCTTGGAAACTCCCTTTGTGGACAATAATGCGTACGTCAAAGGATTAAAGTATCGCACTGAGTACGTGACTGTGGGCACATCCTCTCACTCCTCTTTTCCTCTCTCGTGCTGGTTTTGAAGAGGTAATTAAAACCCAGTGACTTTTGTCACAGGTGGTGCAGAGGTCAATAGCACCTGACCTGTGTGATTCCATACAAGAAGGGCCACTTGGTTGGGTGACAGCAGCCCAGCTCTCTCATGGTTGCCACAGAGATGAAGCATGAGAAGCCTTCACCCCTTTATTTCCCTAGAAGATCACAGGATGGCCTTCGAGGCAACAGCCAAGCCTAGCTTGTGCCGATACAAGCTGGAGAACTCATGGATCCTCTCAGATGAGCATGCAGGGAAGGTGAGATCCATGTGGTATGGCCCCCAAAGAGCTGTGCATTAATGAGGTTCCTGGGCTCTTGAGTCACAACTCTGGTTGGAAAGCCACTTAAAATAATTTTGATTTAGCTGACTTCCATCTGGCAGCTAGTCAGGAAGGTTCCGCTGCAGTGGATGAATTCCTTGTTCCTGCCACTTTGCCTCAGTAGGCTGATGTGGAAGGCTGGAGGGTGAGAAACCACTAGCAGAGCAGCTGGGGTAACACATAGCATTTTTTCCACATCAGACCCATTATTTGTATTCTGCTCACATGATGATAAAGGCTGAGCCTCTCCTAGGTGAATGAAGATCAAGTTACCTTGGAAACAACAAGAACACCTTCATGGATTGTAGACAGCTTCCCCCTGGCTACAGGATTTGTACACACCAGCAGCCAACTGGTCTCCTTTTTCTGAAGTTGCTGTTCTTCCATTGTGCCTTTTCTCCCTCGATGGGAACCAACCACTTTGATTTACCATCTCCTGGTGCTGTGGGGCATCAGATGGGGAGTGGTGCTGCACTGGGAAGCAGCAGTAGGAGCTTGGCTTGCTTGCTTTCACACAGCTCAGATGTTCCTGTAGGTCAGGCCAACCCTTCATTGTCCTGACAGGAGAGGTACAAAGCAGCTGAACAGAAAAAGGCAGAAAAAGGCAGAAAAAGGAGAACTCCAGGCAGTGGAAAGGATCATTAGGCTTCCATGGCCTCAGTGCCAGCAGTGTGTGAGGCCCTGCAGAGCAGACACATGACCTTCTTGTGGCCCATGGAGAAACACCTAGAGGTATTTACAATAAAATAATGGGAAAAAGGCTGATTGAGGGATGTGGTGGGAAAATAATTTTTGGGATTATCTACAACTTGTTTTGGGATGTTTCCTGAGGGCTGTGGGAATGTACAATACTTAGTTCAGGATGCTGGGGATGGATTAAAAGCAGGGAAAGGAAGGAATTGAGGTGGATTGGAAAGGAGCAAGTGTGGGAGTGAAAAAGAGCATAAAAAGGGCAGGTCAGTGTGCTTGCCTGAGCCCTGCCTGCACTTGATCACTCCAATCTGTTCTGTATTCTCATTAAAACCTATTTTTGTCTGGTTTAAACCAGCGTGTTCTTTCTGGTCTGAGTGGGTGTGTGTGAGCACAGCCAACGTGATGCTGGATTGGTTGGTGAGCAGCAGAAGAGGGCTGAGTGGTGCAGCTGCAGCAGGGCTGCGAGCTGGGGGCTTGCATGTCCAGGTACCAGCAAGGCTCTCTGAGACAGACAGTCAGGTAAGGATAGACAGAAGATGTAATTTGCCCCAAGGTGTCCAAGTCCTGGCCAGGTGTCACATGTGCAAGGACAAGCGGCTACAGTCCTATGAAGTGAAGCAAGCGGTTGCAGTGTTAAGCAGCTGAGAGCCTGGGTCAGCCACTTCTTTTTTCCCCTCTTCCCCTAAATCTGTTTATGAGAATTGTTTTTGAATATTTATGTTTGGAATAATTATTTGGAAGAAGTCACAGCTGCATCTGCTCCTGCTGAAGTGACAATTTGTACTGCTGTCTCCTAGAGACCTTAAATTCCCACCATGAAATAAAGACCTTGTTTTTAAAACTAAGGCTTGATTTCCATGCTGATTCGAAATTGGGTGTAATTTCAAAGAGCAGTGGGACTTATTACTGGTTTAAGGACCAATGTAAGAAAACAGATGAACAGAACCATTGGCTGTTGCAGAGACAGCCACTTTGTGGGGACCCAGAAGTGACTGCTATGAAAAAATCAGCTCTGCATGAGTAATGCCTTCATGACATGTTCGAAAAGAACAGAAATGCCACATTTGTGTGACATACTGTTGTGGGTCACCACTTCCCATACATCTGCCAGAGCTGGAAGCATTAGAATGATGCATTTCACAGGTGCACAACAGTGAGCTGCAACTGTGTTCCTCAACCACCTTTGTGAGCACATGAGAAAAATCTGAAGAGGTTGTCTGAAGACACTGCATAACTTGTTGAGTTTTTTCCCCTCCAGCATATAAAGCACTGCACGCAATTTGTAAGGGCAGGAAAACACATGCATGTGTTTTATTTGAGAATTAGGCAATTATGCAATTGGAAACTATATGCACTGTACATAAGGTGGGTGGCAGGAGTTGAGGATGCATGCACAGAAAGTTTTCAGGTTCTGATTTTTAATACTATATGACTCCTAAATCAACATGTGATTTGCAATTGACCGGACAGAAATAACAAATTTACATTTCAGAAACAAAAAAGTCCCCAAGCTCAATTAGCCCTGGACTCTCAGAATCTTCTGGAGCATTTTGTGGAAAATCCCCTTTCCTATTGGACAGACATATATCAATGTTTCATCTCAATGTTTCTTTCCAGAACAAAGATATTTCTACAGTGCTATTTTGGTACTATCAATATGATGCCATCAAAGCCCTAAATAAAACACATTTCTATTGCTGCTGATTATTTAGGAAATGCAGTTCATCCTAGGAAAGCCAACATGCACAGGGCATCCACCAATATCCATCCTGCAACTGCAAAAGCAAAATATAACTCCACAAACAGGTGTTTGTATTGAAAGAGCATAGACAAGAGATTTTACCCAGGTATTACTGTATCATATTCTAACAAAATTTTCCATCTCAGACAGCATGGTAGCTCAATATATTTGTCCTGAAGACATATACAAAGCAATAAGTGAGTTTTCTTGAAATGTCTTTATTGCTTTTAGTTGTTCCTTAGTAACAGCAAACTCAATGATTTTTAGTTCTTTTCCCTTTTTTTTTATTAACATATAATGTTCCTTTAAATTCCTTTTAAAACATTCCTTTTAATTTATCACACATCTGCTACAAAAGCCTTCTTTTTATTGACTATACTGTGAATTACACAACTATTTAACATTTCAGAAGGAGGGAGACCTCACTCTTGAGCAGGAATGCTCAAGATTAGTATTGAAAGGACGTCTATGCCAGCACAAATCAAAGGCAAACACACTAAAATTTAGGCTGGCAGACTTATCACTTCCAGGAAAACCTCCCTGCCTTTTTCTTTTTACAAGACAGGATTTCCTGATATGCCTGGAATCAGTATGCTGTGACATGGGCTGGCACTGCAGAATAGCAACAGCATACATGAAATCTGTGTTGGGAGCTGGTTACCAGAAACACTGCACAGTAATTATGGTGAAGATTCACTGTGAAATAGATTCTAGTTTTTCAAATGATTCTGAAAAAAACACCTCCTAATATTTCAACAGAAACGCTTTACAACTTGTCCAAATTGTAGATGTCTCATCTTTTCCCATAAAAGCTTACAGAGCTTGTAATTTACTGAGTTACTGTTTATTCTAATGACTATTTGAGGGAATGGCTTAGCATGAGTAAGAGATGAGTTTGTGTATTCAGTTCAAAAGTTCATGCAATTTACACAAAGTAATGAACAGCTTAACTTAATCTCTCAACAACTCCACTTTCCCCCATCTCAAGTTCATAACACTGATATCATAAAGTCTTTAAGAAGCTGCCGCAGAGTAGGGGGAAAAAAAAAAGAAGAGCCAAAAACAAGTTCCCAGCTTGCACCAAGGCTTCATTAATTAGAACCACGTGTCCCACAGATGGAAGAGTAGTGCACAATGGCAAAGGGGCTTCTGCACTCCTATTATGAGAGCTCTCCTCTAGAGCAACACTGCAGAGCCTCCTCTCAAACATGGCAGGGCAGGAGCAGAGAGCTAACAGCAGGGAGCCAACTGGAACTGGCAACCTGACATCTGATAACTGGTGCTCAGTTTGGAGGAGGGAGCAAAGAAAAAAATCAAAACAGAGCACAGAACAACAAAATTTTTATACAAGCAACTCTCATCCTTGCTCCAGACTTTGAATGAGCAAGGACTGCACAATGCGCTCATCAAGTAATTTTTTCTCAGCTGTGAAGATTTAGCTAGTCATGCCATACTCACCCTGTCATCACTTTAGTTACTTAAAAAAATCCCAGACATTTCTAATGCTCCCTTTCCAATAAAATCGACATTTGCTCAGAAACTAGAATCTTAACGAGGCCTTGCTTGCTGAGTTAAAAAAGCATAAGGCAATAGAATTCTGTATTAGGGGAAGAAAAAGAAATAGCCCTTATTTAAAGCCTAACCCTCCTCTCACCTCAAAAGAGAAGGCTCAGAAATGGAAAACTGTGCTAAAAAGTGAACACAATACAAAATCAGTCTCTCTCTTGAAGGATGAAAATTTTTCAGCTAGCAAAATAAATTGTCATTAAAAAAAAATTGGTATCTAAATACATTCCATGTAAGTACTCATTTTCAACATTGGAAACTCTCCAAGACTTTTCAGCACATGAAGCCTGTGTCTCCAGCTCACACACAAATACAATAAAATAAGACCAAATTTTTAACTATTCATTTCTGGAGCTTGTTAGGTCACTCCTCCGTTAAACATGAAGTAACCCACACACCATCTCTCAGGGTAGCCTTTTTCCAAATTACAGGAATTTTTTTCCTATCACAGCAAACCTCACAGGATTTATACTTCCAAACAAATTACCAGCATCTCATATATAAAATTGTTTTAATGTAAAAGTACTTTCAGTAACTGCGTAAGAAGGATCCTAAACATTTGAGACAAAGGGCAAAAACACAGGTCTAATTTTAAATAACACAGAATCACAGAGTCATTTAGGTTGGAAAAGACTTTTCAATCATTGAGTCCAACCTCTGACTGATGACCACCTTGTAGACTAAAGCATCAAGTGCCATATCCAGTAGCTTCTTAAACATCTTCAGGGATGCTGACTCTACCAGCTCTCTGAGCAGCCCACTGCAAAACTTTACAACCCTTTCTGCTGCTAACCCACAGAAGAGGTAAAGAACTGTGAACATGAGTGTTGACTTATGATTAGATAAGATCTGATAGACTCAGATTTATTTCCTTCCTTACAGAAGAGCTGTTCTGGTCTGCAAATTAATGGACAAAATAAGCCTTATTTTGATTTTCACACTGTATGTGCTTAAAAGAGATGCATTTCTGATGACAATCCCTACTGATTGAAACTCAAATTAGATTTTCTCATATACTACCATTTTACAACTAACTCTGAAAACCTTGAGGTTTTAGTATTTCTGCTGCCCCTAGGTCTTCCTGCTATAGTACAGAAACTATACTGCATACATATAAACCTGTATTTATCTACAGATGTAGAATCACAGAAATAAAAGCACTGGGCAAATGTAAAAGCTGCCATTTGAGTTTATACTCCCCAGCAGGATTTTCAATCAGGCAATGCTCTGCACATAAAGGGGATCTTTCCATGGCCTTCAGGTCAGGCTCAGAAAGAGTTTCTTAAGCATGGCAGGAGAAAAGGGAAAATTGCCAACTCCATTGCAAGATTAAATCTAGAGCTCCTTAAAAACCCACCTATTTTAATTAATTATTTTTATGTTAACAACAAAAAATATACATATGAAAGTTTTAAAGTAGCAAATTTATATTTTTTGGTTTTTATACCAGGACTTTTTTCCTTTACTAGTTTAGTTAGTACAGATGATCCTCCCTAAAAGAGTATTTACAGACAAGGAAAAATAGTTAAACATCAGGATATTTATTTTGCATACAAATATTTACAGAAAAATACTTACAAAAATTAAGTATTCAAATTTTAATTGACTTCAAAAAAGCTTAATGCTTTCATCTTATAAAAACATGCTGCCTTTACTGTGCTCAAATTTACTGTTTAGATCTCTGGATTTTTTTATAAGAGCTTTCTTTTGTGCTTCATCAAAGCGATTGACTTTGAGATCCTGCTCTCGGTCAAACGGCCTTCTTTCCTGAGGTTTGCTCTTGTCTTCGGATGCTTTGCTCTTCAGCTTTTTCTGGTGGATGTTCATGAGAGACTCTGACCTCTTTGATTCCTGGAAAAAATGAGGAGGAAGAGGAAGAAAAGAAAGTATATCAAGAACAAAACAAAGAAAATGCAAATGGGAAGACTGAAGTCAGGAAGGCTATAGATTCCAGAAAAAGAAGACAGCTTAGTAATTGGATATACAATGATAAATTTAGCATACATGGAGTAGAAAGTGTGAGCAATGTCTAGGCTAAAATACTAATAATTCACTGATGTAGATGGTCATAATGTTGGTAGATAGCCATGATGTTGTTGGATCTCTGCAGACAACACAGATGAATTATAAACATAATGCAAATGAAATATAAAAGTTGCTCTGACACTATTGGCAGAATGAAGACACCATGTCAAAAATATTTCAAAGTACAGGCCTAGTTTCCTATACACACCCCCTAAGCACCTGGATTTGGTCACTGCTAGGGGCAGGAACAAGCAAAACACCCTTTTAATCTTTCATGCACTATAGTGGGTTTTTAAATATGTGCTCTTAACTTTGAATCACCTGTTGAAAGCCCACAGGATGAAGGCACAGGTTTGAGCTGGAGCATGTGTTTTGCCAACTCAAGGGCTTTAGCTGCATTTCTCAGAGAGCATGATCTAGCTCAAACATACCATAAAACTTCTGCTGATTTCACACAGGAGCAGTATTAGCTCTCACAAGACCATGAGGCCCCTCACTTACTCAGATACAGTGCATTTGTGTATCTAAACCCATTCTCTCATCAAAAAGTGCAAAGGTTAAGCAGCTCTGTTTTCTCATGATTTTCCTTCTATTCCTGTGCAAACACTTACTACGTCATACATGCAAATAATAGCTTATGCATGTATTAAGAAAAGATTGTCATGGAAAATAGCCAATACTTATTCATGATGTAACTGTGTCACTGTTCAAAAATTGCACCAGAGAATGTATGTCACATCAGCATCAAAAGAAGAATAAGAATGAAAGCTGTTCTAGTGAAGTATCCTCGGTAAATGTCAGTGGAGAAAGAAATAGGAAAGAATAGACGAAAAAACTTTAAAAGAAAAATACCCACAATGACCACCTGAAAATCAGAAGAGAGCTGATTTAACAAAAAGAAGAACAACCCAAAAAACATTGTTCTTAGACTTCAAGACAACTACATCAATCTTAGAAACAGCAAATGCCTGTGTATGTTTTATTCCAGCAATGGCAGAGAGCAAAACCCATAGTTTAATGTGAATATTATTCTACTATATTCACAGTGACAGCAGAAGCAGACACTAAAGAAGAATCTTAAGACAGAATGCTAATAGCTCTGGATTTGCACATCTCTAAGTCAGGAGAAACATATTTAATGAACTACAAAAAATTATCAGAATTGCCAGATAAGCATGCAAAATAAGCCAAAGATGTGATTCTCAAGTTAATTGTCCTCTCAAGAGACAAGACTGCCTTCCATAACAGTTCAGGGCATACATCAGGGAAGAATTGGAAGTAAGAGCTTTAAGGCAGGCAGTGGTCTACACACACTAAGGGACAGGGCTGATAGACTGAAAAGTGAGAGGGATTTTGACATGGAGTTCAAATTTCTAGTAATCAACACCTGTCTGTGAACATTATCTGCTCCTGTAAAGAGTGAGAAAAGCTACATGTTATGAAGTTACTGTAATGAGTAGTTAGTGTAATTAATGACAGACGGTAATTAATGTGGTGATCTGCTTAGCCCAACAAGCCTCTTTTAGGTTAGTGCATATGCAGGCCTAAAAGTTAAACCTGCACTATTGTTTTATTATTGAGATGTCAGTAATTGGGTGAAGCATGCTAATATTTGATTTAAGGTCCCAGCAACCATGTCCTGACATGAGAATGATTGAAGGAAAGTACCATCTAAAACTGAGGCAACATACACAGACCTAAATTCTGTCACTTTGGAGAGGACCTAATTCTGCTCTTGTTGGCGTTAATGCCAAGTGTTCTGATGTCTTAAAACAGCAGTAAGTTTGAGCACTAAAAAGGAAAACTGTAGTGGCATCACCATGGAAACCAGCAGCTCTAGAAATGAGAACCGGAAAAGTGAAGAACTGAAGGAAATAGAGGAAGTATTTTGTGATTACACTTACATTGTATGAAGTCACCTGCTCAATAAGCCTCTTGTCCCTCCCAGATAATACCATTTCTTCATTATCCTTACTGCTTGACTTTTTTGCCTCTTCTCTTTCCTGATGAGTAGAAGAAAATCACATGCTATAGTAATCAGAATGTCTGAAGTAAAAAGCAAGCAAATCTATATCTACTTTAATTAAATCTGGAGGGTAAAGGCCATGATAGAGGCCATCAGGTATTTTCTGCTCAGCTCGATACAAGAAACAGGACATGCTAATTGGAAAGTCAATGAGCTGATACAGAGTATCTGACTACTGCAAAAAGGGAGGAGAAATAAATGCATATCAATGATATTTAATGTTGTTACTTCATTGCCTTTATCTTTAAGCTTGAACTAGTAAATTTTTATAACAAAGAAAAATCTGGGAAAGAAAATTTCACTGAACAACCCACAGTATCTTTACTTTGTTTTCACAGAACATCAGTAACACCTACTGCCTGCAAGTGCATATGGATGAATAAATAAATGCTCACCTTGGCTTTTCTCTCTCTGTCAGCTGGAGTATCTGTCCAAATAGATCTATCACCTGATTTGTCATCAGCTCGTCTCTTGAATGTTCTTGGGCCAAATCCAAAGCTTTTCAACTCAGGTGGAAGCTCTGTCATCCACGATTCCCTGGCAACTTGTTTGGGTTCATCCTTTGCAAAAGAAATAGGGGTGGAGGGAAGAGTGAAAAAAGCATAAAAAATTACTGTCTGAATCTCTTGGCTTCCAGCAGAAATCATACTTTTTTCTTTGTGTTAACACCTGCACACACATAGCACCCCAAGTAGAACTGCAACCAGGTTTACACAGAAACAGGTGAAGAGAAAGACAAATACACTCCAGAAACAAAATACCAGAAATTAAGAAATCAAACTTACGCTGTCTGCTGAAGTAAGTTTTTCTTTCATTCTCTGAGCTCTGCGTTCAATCTCTTCAGCCACATCAGACTCCACTGGTCCTTTTGCAGGCATTGGGCCTATAAAATTGTCTTCATCCTCGCTACTATCTGTCAGCTTCAAAAAAAAAAGCCATTTCTTTCAAACATAGTGTCAAGAGCATCAAGAAACACTTTAGCTTTATAGAATTAGAATGACTTTGTCTAGAAGAGCATATAAACCCAATGCAATGCATCTCCCAGACAACAAAAACCTGGATTAGAACTCCAGATGAGACCTTTTCTAGCACTTGAACACAGATACTTTGTCTCCATTTTGCCAAAAGCAGCATCCCTTGTCTGAGGCAAGACTGCTGGTAAAGCATTGCTCTGCAATTTGGAAATTTACCCACAAGCATACAACCTCCATATTTTGGGCTTTACCATCACTAGCAGTATGTGGATGCATTTCTCTAACAAGGATCACAATTGCACACTGCAAGAACTGTCTCAAGCTCAGATTCTGTAAGGATGCCAGAAAGATTAAAGTGCAAGGCAGGGTACCAGTGGCACACGTGGGGACTATGCCCCTGTGTGGGGCATAGCATCTCCAACTAATCCCTCGGCTCTGCCATTCACTTCTTCAATCTCTCATGAATCCCTTCAGGAAGACTTTTTTCACTGCAAAGGTTATCAAGCACTGCAACAGGCTGCCAAGGAGGTGGTAGAGTCACTATTCCTGGAAGTTTTCAGAAAATGACTGAGTGTGGCCCTTAGTACCACGGTCTAGTTGACAAGGTGGTGATGGGTCAAAGGCTGGACTCAATGACCCTGGGAGTATTTTCCAGCTTCATGATGCCATGATTCTGGCATTGCATTCTAAGCAATTTTTTTGGAGAAGGGCTAAAAAAATACGTTTGTTAGAGCCTAGACGCCAATAAAAATCTTCCTATTTGCCAGAGGTTGTACCGAAAACTCACTGGCACCTCCCTCCAAGTTCAAACAGGAAAAGATATGGATGGAAGCAAAACTAGACAGAAAATGGTGATGCAAAGCTAAGGTGCCAAATATCTACAAAAGTGCAAAGATTTGCTACAGTCTGACTGTGCGTGATAAAGCAATGGGAGTAGGATGACAAGGCTGTGTAGCCAGGAAGCACGAAGCATTACTTGAGAATACACAAGGTGGTGAGTCATTAGATTCACTAAAGCAAAGTGAAGAGTCAGCATGCCTCTGAAGATGTACTTGAATACAAAATAATTAAATAATTTTTTTAAGAAGTCAACAAGAAATTACTCATATTCAGAAATAAGAAAAAGAGTATTATTAGGAAGAGGTAATAAAAGATAATTATTAGGAAGAGAAAAATGGTAAGTTCTGTAATATCAGTAAAAAAGCTGATGCTAGAAGATGTATTTATGAGGAAAGAGACTTTTTTATTTTCAAAATATAAAATCAGACCAGTTTTGACATCTCTGCCTGCAGAGATTTGTCACTATGATAAATTGCTTACTCGTTATTTGGAGTTATAAGACGATGAATACCTCAGAAATGTCAGATAATCTTTCTGCATGATGAATTACAACACCACTCATCGTAGGAGGCTGAAGAATTATATGCTTTGCAACTACTAACTAAAAAAGTGAAGTTTCAGAGCAGCCTTTGCATCCTTCCTTCCTAGTGTGTCTATCATCTCCTATACTGTCTGGGAGTTAAATGTGAAAATATAAGTATTTTAAAAATAAACAAAATAACCATTAATTCTCTCAAGGAATTAATATTCAGTTTATCACAGCATGAGAGAGATTCACTTGCCTAAGCATTGGTATCCAGCACCATTTTTGTTGTTTTATGGTTTCCTGCCTGGCTTAAGAGAAGTTGCTCAAGAAGGGCATGACCTTCTCTAAAAGTGCTACTCCCTACCTGCCAGGCCCTCCCATAGGCAATTTGGATCCCTCAAAATGGTGATGGAAGGCCATATTTAGGGAGGTAAATCTTCCCCATAGCTGTATTTTATCCCACATCTTGTTCCTGAATGTTCTTTAGTAGCATATCCATTATTTTGCAACTAGAGATGGCAGACTACAGAATTTCTACCTAGTTTTTACCTAACATGACCCGAGAAGTCAGAAAACACGAACCAAAAAGGTGTGTCAATGTAACTATCCTGCATCTCACTCCCAGTTACAGGTATTGTCCTGCAATTGCTAAGAACAATTCAGTGACACTGTAATGCCATTCTTGATGGTATTCTTTTGGATAAACTTATGTAAAGGTTGTAGCTGCTAGTAAACATCTTTAAGGAGGTGAAGATGTGTTTTCTGACTGCCGTTTAGGATGCCAAGATTGCTTGTGTTCAGTGAGTCTATCTATTTAACACCAAAAGCACAACAAACCAGACCAGTCTCTTGGTTTTTGTTGTTTTGGTTTTTTCTCTTAAGGCTTATTTATGCTCCAGTATTTGACTTCAGCAAAAATATGCCAGACACTTTCTGGTCCAAAATTAAACTGTCATCCTGAGAAGTATGTCTGGTAGTCTCTTTCAGGCTGCAACTTCTTTAACCATTTCAGATAGCTTGTACTAAAAGAAAAGGCTTCTCTTTTCACAAACCTGTGGACGGGATTCTGATGAAAGAGATGGTCCTATGAAACATCTGCTACTCCTGGTGTCCTCTGAAGGTTTCCTAAAGCCAGGTGGTAATGCAGGACCTATAATGGGCCTTGACCGCAGGTGAAAAACAGAGAAAAAAAATCTTGATTTTTCAGTTGAGGGGGATAAAATTAAACAGATCAATATAAAAATAAAAATCCAACATTGATGAAAAGTGTGACTTTTCTTCCTCCCCATGCCAAGTGTGCCCCTGTGAACACATACTGTAGAAATAACTGAGTAAGAGCATTGCCATTTTCCAGGAGATCCTATGCAGACAGTTTTGATGCAAAAAAAACAGGAAAGCTGCAGCATTTAGTCAAGAAACTCCACTTTTTTTTTTCCCTAGCTTCCTTCACCAGATTCAAGAGCAATGAAAGGTGTTAAAACAAATATACACTCCTTCTCAATCAACAAATCCAATTCCATTCTTGTCTTGCACCTCAGTTTCACTGTCCTTTGATAAGCAGAAACAGGAGCTGCTCTGATTTTATTTTACCTTGGAGTGGGAAAGAGAGAAGAAAACTTTCGTGATTCCAGGTAACTTCACTGATCTGCTTTTAAGCAGCCGCTCTGCAAACAATGTAACTCAGTTTCCACAAACACATAAAGGTGAGAATCTCTTTTCAGTGGTGAAAGGAATATCACAAACTGCACTCAAAGAAACCGTACTAGCTGTATTGAAAGTCTTTTGAGTGAGGGTCTCTCTTAATCCACCATAATATTCTTTAAAGCTAATAAAAACTAATTAAAAACCCAAACAGCTATCTGAAGACATAACCAAGTGACAGTATTCTCCCAAGGTAACAGCAGACTTAAAACCTTCAGTTGTGAGCTTTAGGTCATCCACAGTAACAAGACCTGAATTGAATTTGCTAATTATGGCCTTTAGTCAATCCCACGTAACCTAATCAGTTCAGCCCTGCTGTAGTGATATTATTGTCAGGGTTTGAAGAGGGGAAATAAAAGACACAAATTCTCACTGAAGAACCAGCCACAGATATACAAACATGAGCAATAAATACGAACTCAGGCCAGGACAAGGGCACTGGTGAGATTTTAAACCCAGGCAGGAAATCTGGGCTAATTCTGAAGTTCCACCCTCACCTAGCTGCTGCAGTTTTGTCTTCCTTCTTTACTTCCTGACTACTTTCTTTTTAAGACCATGTTTTAAATTTCTAATGTAACTTAAAGAGTTTAAACTTACACAGATACAGCCCCAAAAAATCTTTTATTTTAGCATGCAAGTACCTTTATTCTGCATGGAGAGACAGATAAACCAAACTATAAAAAAGCTCTCAACTAAAATATATACGAACATCTCTTTTGTGGGCTGTGTCTTTACAACCTGTGAAAAAGAATCAATCTCAAATGCTCTGTCTTGATTTTGTCACAGCTCAAAGGCTCTTTAGGGATTAGAAAAGTAGTTCTCATATTCATCCTTCTCATGCTTTCCACTTCTTATGCTTTTTTTCTCTCCCACATAAACATCTCTTGAGTCTTTCCTCGGCAGTACACAGGTGACATGATCCTTTAACAGTTCCCTGGATGTCCAAAGGGTCTCTGAATAGGTGAATTGAATCTTAATACTAGTAATATTTTAACACTGATAATATACTTACTCTAATAATATATTAACTACTAATAAATAACTGGTAAACACATTTTTACTGCTGTAGGCCACTTCAGTACCTATATGTGCTCAAAAATACCCCCCAAACTTATGGATTAAGCTTTAAGGAATACTGCATTTCATATATGGCAAAGAACATTCTCCTGCTGTTGGACTTGGAAGTCCTTGCTAATGCCTGTTTCAAGATGGGTGTTTCAGCATTCTTCTCATGTAAAACATGAAATTTTTTAAGACCACCTTTGCTCTTTACCGTGATATGTGAACACTTCAGAAATATTTATGAGTGCTGCACTTCTGTCTAACATTGATAAACAGTAATATAATCTTCAAAATGGAAGGAAATCTTTTCACATATATATTTTATGCTGGAATGATTCAAACTATTTTCAACAAGCCACAGATTGCCACATGAGCTGCCCCTAATCATGAATGTGTTGCTTTGACAAGTCTGGAAAAGAGAATAAAAGCTTTATAAAAGAATGAGTGTGTCACATAGAACTGATAAACAGCCTGTCCATACACTGAAACAAACGACCTGCATTTGTTTCAATTATTCATGGCTCAGTTGGCAGCTGGCAATCTGCTCAAGGCTTAAGGGCAATGCAGCAGGCAGACAGCAGCACTGTGTCTGCCCCTGCACAGCTTACACGCCTCCCAGACTCCCAGGTGTGCGGGGGTGGAAGACAGACAAGGCTCTTCCCACACAACACCGTTCCCACCTATTCAGGGAATCAGGCTGGGCGCAAAACAGCTCTCCTCAATCTGCTTTCTCAGTGTGTGCTAGGAGCAATTGTATGGTGAGGTAGGGAAAAACAACAGAGCGAGTGCCAAGTGCCTTTTACTGCTTTAATCTATCACAGACACAGAGCACACTCTTGCCTCAATGTCACAGAATCACGGAACCTTCTGAGTTAGAAGGGACCCACAAGAATCAAGTCCAATTCTTGAGTGAATGGCCCCTTCCTCTTCCATTTTACCATGAGTATTCATGTCAAAAATCAGGAAAGCAAGAAGGCTATCTCTGCTGATATTAGAAGTTACAGCATTTATTTTTTTAATAGAGAATACATTATTTTTAACTACCTGCTGAATTTTATAATTAAAATAGTATTTTGTACACACAGAACACAAGAAAAAGGAAAAATTAGTTGTTTGTGCATCAAAGCACCAAATGATCCCACTGAACATACCTACAGCTACAAAAGTTTTTTGATTACAGCCAAGTGTAACCAAGTGTACAGGAGAAAGATACTTCCAAATAACCTTAGTTACATAAATTCTTGCTTAGTTACATAAATTTTATGCTGGCAAGCATCATAAAAATTCATGCAAACTGAAAACAAAACAAAAAACCAACCAAACTTTAAAATTTCTTTCGAGACAGTATATTACACACACAGCTCAAGAGTAAATTGAGTCACTTTTCTGGAACTGAAAACTCATATCTGACAGTTAAATATTATTTTATCTGCCAACTCTCTATTACTCTGAGGAAGATAAAAGTGATCAAGGGACTACTATACTTCTTATCAGGATGTATCCCTTTGGAAGCACCAATTCCACTATGATTGAACTATATATGAATTATAATTTCAAATTATAGAATGAAGTGCACAGATTGATGTAAAGACTAAAGGATGTGAAACACGTTTCAGTTCTGTGTAGAAAATCCATATAATATTTTGGGGGACAAGTATTTTATAATTGTAAGCAATCAAATGGAAAGCTTCATGATAGAGACCATAAATACTGCTTATTTGTGTAGACCTTACATCCTCTTCTCTAGAAATCTACAGTGTTCAGAGTAGTTTTCTACCTAGAGTCATGTAAACAATAATCCTTGATGCATTAGCAAAGGACATGGTATTGTACCACACACAAAGTAACTGTCCCAGTCCCTCACAGACCAGAATGAACTACAGAACTATGGGTCCTTGTACCTATAATTTGTTTTTTCCCCACTGATCCCAGACCCATCAAAAGAAATGGAGGAAATTTGACATCCAAAATACATCTCAGAAAATTTACATGCATTCTTTTCCTCTCTTTCCAACCTGGTCTAGGAGGGCTGTGTGCTCTGTTTCAAGGGAATGCTGTTCTTGTTCTCAGAACATGGAGGAAGCATTACCTCTAATCATCTGAATCTCAAGAGCACAACTGAAATGTTCTGTAATAGTGACACAAAATATTTAGTCTAAAATAATTGTGTTTTAAGGAAAAGAATCTGAATATGATTCCATTTTAATTACCTCTCTGGAGAATCATCCTGTTTTTTAAATCCAGGAGGAAGAGCTGGCCCAAAAAAGCCATCATCATCATCATCTTCATGAATTCTTTTTGGCTTTCTGAAAATACAGATTTCACTTAATAATTACCTTGACATGCATAGCAATTATCTACATTTTAAAAAGGAAAAGAATCACATAAAAGTATTGCATAGGGTCTTCTGTACTAAATATCCTGCCGTTACCAAGGAAACAGTGCAAAAGGATCCAAAATTATTTGAAGCAATTAAAAAATTGGGAGTGTAAGATTCACTTAAAAAATGTTCTGACATTTAAAAAAAGAAAAAAAAATAAAAAACAACATTAAGAATGCTTTTGCTGTAGAAAGCAGCTTTGTATAATGTTGAAACACCATTTTCTAGTCACAAAGTAATTTAAAATTCAGTACACTTCTTTCTCCATTTTTATACACTGTCTGCATTTTGAGTAGTATTTTTCTTGTTCAATTTTAATTAGCTGAAAAACTATTGACTAAGAAAACAAGAAAAAAATTGAATAATAATTACTCTAGCATTCATTAAGATGGCATAATGGCCTTCAAGTCTCTTATACAAGGCTTAGAGCAAACATGCACAAATTCTTAACACAGCAATTGTAAGTAATCAACCCAACATATGAGAGTATGCGCAGACTGCTGTTACTTGATAAACAAGTCAGTTTTTTTTCATTAGAGTTGACTTAATTGAATGCCTAAATGCCTAAATTCATGTCCATAAACAGGTGGTATGGCTTCTCAAAGAGAGCTAGTATACAAAAACTAGGGCAAAACTCAAGTACCAAATAATTATGTACATGGTAAGTGGTGTCTGTCCTCAGCATAAACATGCAAATTTGCAGAACTACGACCTATAGATGCAGAGATCTGACTGCCCTAAATAACTTAATTCCACTGTAGGGTGTCACACAGGTCAGCTGAACAGTCTTGGCCATGAAGAACATGTAATCAAAAGTTTTACACAGTTACAGAGTTCACCTTTTTTTATACAACATTGTCCCTCTTTTGTAAGTTAGACACGTTACATTTGCAATACAAGTCGTAAATATACAAATAACCCCAAAACATACGCACTTGGGTGCTGGATCTCCTTCTGTCTCCTCTTCAGAATCTCTGTTTGTGTCTCTGGGTATTGGAAGAGATTCTGAGTCATCATCACTGTCAGGAGTTTCTGAGCTACAGCTGCTTTTGTAGTCTGGAGGCAGTGCTGGTCCTGCAACTGAACATCCAGAGTTATTTGGGATCATAAAATCACAGAATGGTTTGGATTGGAAGGGACATTAGAGATTATTTAGTTAATTCTCCCTGCCATAGGCAAGGAACCTTCTACCAGACCAGGTTTAATAAGGATACCCACTAAATGCTTCAAATGAGTGTGATCTATGATGGCATTTCCAAAACATATCTACTTGGAATTTAGTTTATTCAATCACTGCTCTCTCTAGCATTTAGAAGGTATCTAAATAGGCTTCTAAAAGTTACTTCTCTGAACTGTGCTGACTTGGGACATTACTACACAAGCATCTTCTGGAACAGGACCAGAAAGCCCTGTTTTATATTACAACTAATGTACAATGGATGAGGCATAAACCTGTATGTTTAAAAGAAACTACCACTTTTAATAAAGCATTTGAAACTTACTAGTGAAGAAATAGATCACCTGTACATACACAGTGTGGAAGACCATAAATTCTTAAATGGGAGCATTTGTGACCATAAAGTATTAGATTAATTGCCAGCCTGCTTTAGGAATGGTTTAATGATTAAGGTTATTCCCAGTTCAACTAAACGTGAACAGCAGGGACAGATTTAAGTACTCTGATGAAAAAGGGATGATTTAGGCATTCAGAGAATAAATTACAAAGAATTGTTGCTGTCAAAAGGCCAGGGTACTGGATGGAGCTCTCATGCTCCACTCAAACCTTCACCCTCTGGGCAAAATTCACCCTTCACTCTCTCAGCAAAATTAAAATTCAGACACTAACACTGCTAACAGGCCTGAGCTGTTTCTCACACTGTGCCCACCAGCAGACACTGGTCTTAATAGATTTATTTGGCTACAGTACCATGTGCATTGGGTCCAGAAGCAGCTTAGCCACTGATCCTAAAAGCAAATGCCTCCCAAACAAGACCCTTAACAGAGATACCCTCACAGGCTCGATCAACAAGGAGTCAGCTGCAGCAAGCAAAAACCAGTCCCAAGATAAGGGGCCTTCCCAGTCCAGGGCAAGGCACCCATTTACACAAACACAGCACAAACAGCCCACGTTCCCATGTAATGGAGATTTGATTCTACTGATGATCTAGCATCCTGAGGCACAGAGACCATTCCTCCTTTTAATATCTCAAGCACCGAGTACAAGACTTGCAGGACACAGAGGTGAGGAAAAGATATTGTTCCCTTTATGAATAGTCAAGGGTCAGATGAAAAGATAAATGGTACCAGGAAATTAGATCTCCAGTTGAAGAACTACAAAGTTTTGATAGTACAAAATACAACCTAATGCATATTATGGTTCCATTGTTAGCTCACAAAGGCTAGGCAGAAATCACAAAGCTTTTCATTATCTTCAGCACAAGACACAAGGACAGTCCACGAGTTACAAAGCATCCAGACAGATCTGCCACTTCTTTTGTTTCCTTTTTAAATGGAAAAGACTTTAACTGGGATATACAAATCCATTTCAGCACTAGGAAGGAAAAAAAACAACCAACAACCACTTCTCTCACCCTGAAAAAACCCAAACATAACACTCTAACCTATAAAGGTAAAGTAAGTTCAAGATGAAAGGAAACAAACAAATGAATAATAAGTAGGAATAAAAACTGCTATCAAGAAGTCTCCTCTTTTGATACAAAAAGCACCACTTGAATAAAAGTACTTAAAACCCAAACAAAATCTGCACAACTGCTTTCTCCAGTAGTTGTGCCCTGACATCATGCAAGCAGACTTTGTTTGCTCTAAATGCAAAATAATAGACTTGGAGTGGAAAGAACAAACTCAGATACAATTTGATGAGTCTGATAATAGAGAGGAAGAAAGAAATCAGGAGTAGTTTTGTGAGCTGCACAGAACTAGTAAAACCAAATCCAATTAAGGAAGGAGATTGGTCCCACTGGCATGTTGTACAACACCAGGGCTAACACATATTTTTATCCCAATTCCTCTCTGTTATGTTGGCAAAACGGTTTGCATGGGCTATGCAATAAGGTGGATTATGGAATTAAAAAGGCATAAAAAGAAGACTGCAAACCACAGCACTCTCCAAGAAGAACAGTTTGTTCATGGAACTGCAGCCTAAGCAGGACAACCAGTAATTAAATAGAGACAGAGACTGACTAATGAAGGGAAAATGGCATTTAAAGCCTGAGGAAGAAAAAGTCATTGGACATGGTGAAAAGAAATGGAAAGAGACTTGGGATTAAAAATTAATATGATCATGGTACTGGCTGAGACTAACAATCAGCACAGGCAAAGATGGGTCAGGATGGTTTGGGGAGCCACAAGAAAGAGCAGAAAGGTAGGAATGGAAATTGCTAAGTGTAAATTCTGGGAGCAAAGAAAGAAAAGGTTGAGGAGGGAGGCCAAGATCTAATCAGAAGTCTGTGAAATTCCCCAAAAGCCATGGAAAAGTGGAAGAAATACAGATGAAAAGAGGAACAGAGGAGAGCTCAAAGCGTCAGGAAACTAAACCTAATGAGGTGAGGAGGATAAATGGATGTAGCAATGGCAGAGCAACAGGAAAGTGACAAAGTAACCAGAGCTCAGAACAGTTCAGAGCAGGACAATGGGATAAAAGAGTAGGAGAAGAAAATGTTGGGGATAGTGAGAAGAGAAACTGGACCAAGTTAGACTGAAGTGAATGTTTCACAGCTACTACAAGTGACTATCCTACTAATGAGCTGGCTGTGGTGACTATCTTCTTGAAAATGAAGTCAATTAAATTCGAAAACCAAATTGAAAGCTAATTTTTGTTTTGCTAGGGTTATTTCTACTGTATTTGGGGATTCTAAGCAATCTACCACATCATCAGACATGTACTGGGAAGCTCTCAAGGACAGACCAGGCCTTTCAGCTCCAGCACAGTGGCAGATCAACATATCTGTATTGTGACAAATATGGCCTCAATGCTGAAACAGACAAAACTCCCTTCTGTGTCTCTGGTTATTTTTAGCTATTCCCTAGCACTTCTCTCCTGCTGGTACAAGGACAGCCCAGAGGCAGGGATAAATGGGCCAAAGGAAGTAGGATTCTTCTAGCAGAAGCACAATTAGTCCAGCTTCAAAGCACCATCATGAGGTAAAGAATCAGGAAATGAGTGCATCCCATGGGTTGGACAAGCTAAAGAAGGTAAAGGACTCACCAAAGATGAGCTTCCGGGTCTGTCCTGCTACCATTTGCTTCCATCCTGCTCCCAATTAAGAGTCACAGAAGTATTATTAGCATCACTTCTCTGACACCAGAGGTAGTCCATGGGCAATGGGGTTTGTCCCATGGTAACAACACCAGTGCGTATTGCAGGAGAAAGTGTCTGGATGCTTGTATCCACAGGGGTGGTGGGATTGTGGCTCAAGGGGGCTGAGATACTTGCTACTGACTGTGGTGCACATCAGCCTGCACAAGGGTGTAAAATGTTGCTGGAAACTGGGCCAGCTGGTCTCCCAAGGCCACGGACAACTCACAGGTGGATTGCCTCCAGAAGGAATGTACTAGCAATAAATCTAATCATAATCACACATAATCACTCCCCTATTTCTTGTGTCTGTCTGAGACCCTTCTCTTGTGCCTGAGAGTCTTCTCTGCCATAGGCTGCTCGAAGTCCTACTCTGTTGCTGTTGGGAGACAGAAACTATGAAAACAGACTAAAAAAACAAGTGCTCTTCAAGAAAAGCAATGAACAGCTCAAATATCAGTGAGACTACTAAGACGGGAGAAATATTGAAAAAGCTGTTCAGCTTTAAAAGGTGTAGCATCTCTTAAAATAGTTAGAAAACACAAAGGACATTGTTACAGAACAAATTCTAGACTCATTTGACTCAAGACTCAGCAAGTGTTGCAGCACAGAAGGTTCTGGTGGCAGCCCACTGTGTGATTTTTGTCACTCCAGGTGCAGGGCTCCAGATGGAGCTGTAGTTCTGTACAGCAAAGTGTGTTATGCCAAATTACTTGCCCTCCTTTCTTCCTCTGCACTGCAGCAGCCTGCCTGATGGGCAGAGCAGGGACACTTAGCTGCTGTATGTCAAAGTCAGGAAAAGTTTGTGAAAATTATAAAAACAAACAACCTGCCAGTAGCTGGAGTTTGGGGGTTTTGTTTGCTTGTTTTCAAAGGCAAACAAACTCCTCCACTCACTTCACACAGAAATTTCCAAGCAGATCTTGAATCAGCTGCCAGTGCAACTCTAACACCATGGAACTGATTTACACTGGGACAAAGAGGGGACAAACTCAGCTGAGTAACCTAGACTAGACACTGCTGAAACACCCAGCATCACAAACCCGTGGCCTAAGGATAAGTTTAACTTGTTTTTTCATACACAGTACAGATGTTTGCAGCACGCATCAGTGTAGCGAATAAGCCACTCACACAGATACAGACAAGAATGGCGGCACCAGCTCGTGTAGTCAGGGCTTCTACACAAAAGCAAGATGTGGACCCAGAGCTTGATGTTGCCATGGTGTCAGCAGCTTTGTCCCTCTTGCTCCCTCTTCTGGATTAAAAAATTAGAGAGCAGACAAGCACAACAAACCATTCCCATCAGAGCTGCCTTCTTTGGAGTAACCGAATGGTCAGCGACACACTGCTAGAAACCGAATATACGTACTAGTGCCTTGAACCTGTTTTAAAGGCAAGGAGTGCAAACGCTCAAAGTGCTGCTTCCAGAGATATTACCGACAGAGAACATGCAAGAATTTTAGTGGGGGAACTGAGCTCCACTGCAGAAGAGACAGCCTGGCAGTCAGCTGGTCTCGGTGGGATCCCACGTGTGATGTGAAGGCTCTCAACATGAGAGACCCTGGCAGGTGAGGCACCACGGCCCCACTGGCCGACAGTCTGCTCCACATCCTGAGGTACACTGCCTGGAAAAACACAGCTGATGGAAGTGGTTTGGCTTGGCAAAGGAAAGCACGCTGCACAGGTCCAGCTTCCTCCTTTTCTACCCACTAATTGCACACTTGGAGCTGCTGAAGAGCATAGGCTTAAAAGCGCACACCACACTTGAGCGGGACAAAAGTCAGCGACTCGAAGCAATATTTTTCTAAAACGAGTTTTAGAGCGTTTCATATCTGTAGCATTCTATCGCATATAGAGCTTTTTTTTTTCCCTGGAAAAGTTACTTTGATAAGCCTCCTGGGATGTGTAGCTGCATCCAGGTGCAGCACTGGCGGTGAACACCCCACGCTGTGACACACTGGGCTGCGGAGCCCCGCTCTCCCACCCACGGGGCATCCCGCGCTGAGGAATCCAGGCTGCAAAGCCGCTCTGTCCCACTCACAGTGCATCTCACTCACGCTACGGAACACTGGCTGCAAACCCCACTCTCCCACCCATGGAGCATCCCGCGCCGTGGCCTAAAAGCCGCAGAGCCCCGCTATCCTACCGCCGGCGTCCCTGTGTTCTCACCCTGGCTGAAGTCCTCGCCCGGCTCGGCCTCGGCGCGGCGCGGGAAGCCGGGCGGCAGCGCGGGGCCGATCAGCTGGCGGGCCATGGCCAGGCCGGCTCCGGGGGCAGCCCGGCGGCTCTCCCGGTCCCGCTCCGATCCCCGGGTCCCGCCCCTGCGGCGCTCCCGGATGACGCCGCGCCCGTCCAGAAGGAAGGAGGGAGGGTTCGCCTTCCTCAGCCCGGACGTGACGCATTCAGCGGCCGCCGCCGGAGGACCACACGTGGTGGTGCGGGGGAATGGCTGAGCGGGGTCTGCACCCGAGTGGCCTCTCCGGACCCGACATGCACCCTTTCCCCTGGTACCCGCCGCCCCCGCCGGGGCTGCCTCCGCCGGGTATCCCTCCACCCTTCTTCTGCCCCCCGCCCTCCTGTGACCCCAGCTTCTGGGCTGCCCCTGTGCCCTATCCCCCGCCCGGCCACTACCCGCCGCCCTACAGCACCTACTCGTCTGCCGACACTTACTCGCAGCCCGAGAGCTACTCCCAACCCGCCGACAACTACCTGCCCGCTGAGAGCACCACGGATCCCGTCCAGAGCACCCCTCCCGCCGAGAGCTATCCCCAGCCTGCCCAGAACTACTCGCAGCCCAAGGGCTACCCTCAGCCCGCCGAGAGCTACCCGCCGGCTCAGGGCTACCCGCAGCCCGAGGGCTTCCTTCCCCCTCACAGCTACTCCTCGCCTGCCGCCTGGTTCCCGCCGGCCTACGGAGCGCGACCGCACGGCCCGCACGCTGGTGAGGGGCAGGGGAGAACCGTCTCTTAGGCCCGTGGGCTCCTTTCCATCCCACGCAGGCAGGGGCTCCTGGACTGTCCTGAACCCTTGGGCCTGCAGGACTCTCCTCCAAGCACGTTGGTCATGCAGCTCTGTCCTATCTCTTCCCTACATCTTCTTCTGTTGCCCACCGAGGTAGGAGGGGGGGTGTTTTACCAGCTGTATTTGTGAGTGGCTCATCTTTTTTTTTCTCTTTTCTGAAGGTGGAAGTGGTAATTTCTCCCAGAAATGGCAGGGCAAGCAAATGCCTGCATTTAGTAATCATTGTCCAGAAGGAAAAACCAAGCCAAAGGTATGTAGTGGGGTCCCCAGTGCAAGAGGGACATGTACGTGTTGGAGTGGGTCCAGAGGAAGGCCACAAAAATGATCGTGGTGTGGGCACCTCTCCTGTGAAGACTGGGAGAGCTGGGGTTGTCCAGCCTAGAGAGGAGAAAGTTTCAGGTAGAACTCTGCAGCATCCTTTCGGTATTTTTATGGAACTTAGGAAAAAGACAGGGACAGATTTTATGGTATGGCCTGTAGTGATAGAATAAGGAGTAGCGGTTTTAGATTGAAGCAGAGTAAATTTGGATTGGACATTACTGTGAAGGGAATGAGATACTGGCACAGGTTGCCTGGAGAAGCTGTGACTGGCCTGTCCCTGGAAGTGTTGAAGGCCAGATTGAATGGGGCTTTGATATAGTCACAGATTGTCCCTGGCTGTGGTGGAGGGGTTGGAACCAGATGATCTTGAAAGGTTCCTTCCCACCCAAACCATTCTGTGAAGGTGTCAGTCTTATGGGACTTGACCCAAGGCACTACAGAGATTCCATTCTCCTGTCTAACATGCTTGGCCTTAGAAGAAAGCAAACATGAGACAGTAACTCTTGAAAGATACACATCAACTAAATTCTTAGACGGGTTTATGTCACCTAACTTGTGGTGATGCCCAACTGCCACAATTATGTTATTGCTCTGTTACGTGATCAAGAGCAGCCAGCCAGATGACCCTGATGTGTGTAGTGGGAGAAGGCAGGGTCTGTGCTGCCCTCTGAACTTCTGCATGTCATGGGAGAACAGCCATGGTCTGTCTTGGTAGGGGAGAGACACGTGGCTTTAGCCTAGATCTCACAGCCCCTGGGGAGTCTGTGCCAGCAGACTGGTGTGTTTGCAGAAGCAATAATTGAAAGGTGGTAGTGGGAAGAGCTGAGTGCAGGGCACTTTGTTTAGAAGTAATTTGAACTTTCATATTATGTTAGCTTATCATTGAAGCTTTTGAAACACATAACTGCTTTATTAACAGAATACTAATAGTGTTTTGTGACTAACTAAATATGGGAGCATCTTGTAACTGCAATCCTGAGATTATTTCTTCCTTTTTATTTTTCTTTTTTTTCAGACCAAAAAGAAAAAAGAGCCAGTTTTCTCTCATTACTGTGATACCTGTGATCGTGGCTATAAAAACCAGGAGAAGTATGATGAACACATTTCACAGCATAAACAGGTTAATGAGTTTGGCTTCTTTTATGCATGCTTTGATTTTTTCCTTTGTGCCTGACAAGCAGTTAGCTGTAGTCACTCTTTGATCAGAAGACATAGGAAAGAAATTCCAGAGCTATGTCAAGTATTAGTGGGGGACATTTTTCTGAATGCTGTATGTAGGAGAAGCTTCAGCTGTATTTTTGATTTTATTACTGAAGCCTTTAAAACTTTTTTCGTGAAGTATTGCTAAGTCAGAGGAATGAATTCATTGACACCACTATAGCATGTACAGTTTTTGTCTGAAAACACTTAAAATATTTCCTTTATTGAAAATTGTCAAAAATTGCAAGTATTAAAATTTGAAGTTGAAGAGTCTTGCAAATTTTTATCTTAGGTAAACTTCACTTTCTCCCCAGTTATCACATACATTGCCTACACTGGTTATTCTAAAACCAGATGAAATGTAAAAGTACATTATCCTGCTTCCTGTTTTCACAATCATGTTTGTTAGCAAACTGGGCAGCTTACACAGCCTGTGCCACAACCTGTACAGGCAACTGACACTGAGTTTATTTGAATTGTGCTCAAAAGCTTGTTTGCAATTGGTGTAAATTGATATGTTTTAAGTTTACCCTCTTACCTTGCAGTGCTCAGAAGAAGGTTGCAATTTCAGTGCACATGAGAAGATCATTCAGATACACTGGAAGAATGTAGGTAACCCTCTTGGTCCAAAATAGGAGTCTGTGCCATCTTTACTATAGCCTCTTTTCTCATTCTTCAGTGGTTTCCTTTCATTCATCTGAAAAGAAAATGTATCACCTCTAAGGAGAATCTGTTTCAAGACAGTATTGTGGATAAAAATATGTTAAATACTATAGAGTTTTTTTAATGGATTCATTTTATCATCTCTGTGTACAGTCTCACCAGTTTTGGAGATGGAAACTGTGTGATACCACTATATCTGACATAATGATGTTTTCTTTTTTAACTTATGTTTTTTTTTCCTTCCTCTTTTAAACACTGTAAAATACTTTTTCCGTAGGCACATGCGCCTCATGCTAAAAAAATAAAATTAGATAGTCCAGAAGAGATTGCTAGATGGAGAGAAGAAAGAAAAAGGTAAGACTTGTGGCCTGTGGATTTAATTTACTGTGTTTTCCCTGTTGGGAGCATTAGATGACATTAGCTGAAGGGCAGGAGCAGCACATAACTTGTTTCTGCTGTTCTGTTGACCCTACAAAACTCCTGCAGCAGTGATCCATGTCAGAGTGCTTGAGCCAGGAGAATGTGAGCTGCAGAGACTATAATGGTTTAGAAGATTATAATAGCAGGCAAGGTATTGGCTGAGAAAGGAAACAGCTTTCCCAGATGCTTGATGTGTTACCCCAGGTTAGGTGAATGTCTCATTCTTTTTAGCCTGATCGTGTTTTAGGTCAGGAATGTTTGTGTGACGGTTTTTAGTTGCTTAAAAATGTGGGAATATTGTACTGACTCTAATTGTAATACTGTGTGCACATTTCCCCAGCTTAAGTTGTCCCAGTAGACCACACTAGGGAGTTTTCCTAATTTTCAGGCGCTTTCTGTGTTGCTTGATGCTTTTCTAGTGGAAGAGAACAGAAACCATGAATGTTGTGTTCTCAAATAGTATAACTTTAATTGTATGCAGGGTGCAAGGTAAAATTCTCCTATAAGCAATATTTCTCACTATTGCTTATCCTGTCATGTAACAGAGTATAACTTATGTTGACTGGGATTGAAGTATTTATCTCCCAGATTTATTTTTTTTTTCTTCAGAGTTCAGTGGGTTAAAATCTACACTTTCCCAGCAGGAGAAAGATTCTGCAGGCTTTCCTCACTTTTATTCATAATTTAGAACATAGTCTTGCAAGTGATCAGTGCATGAGTTTTGTTTCCATGAGCAAGAATCCTATATGCAAAACGGGAAGTGATATCAATTTAATTTTGAGCTCAGTGGTGATGAGCTAGGGCAGTGTACTGGTCATGTGAGGTCTTTCTAGTGAAAACAAACCCAGTGGTCTGATGGAATCTTCCTGATGTATCCATGTCAGAAGGCAATGTTAATGTGTTCTTGCTTTGAACTTCACTTCCCTTAATACTTTTTTACACTGTTTTTCTTGAAAAGGAAAAGTGAAAGGAATTTATTGTAGAATTTTTTTAACTGTCTCCCATCCATTTTTTTTCCTGTTTGGAGAAGCAAAATTTCTCCCCGTGTAAGTTTATTCTTGGAGCTTTTAATTTTTCTTTGGACATGATTTCAGCTTTTTCTGAAAATTTCAGAAAGGTAAAGGGAAAACTTACCACTATGTCAGCACATCACAGCAGTCAACTATTGCACCTGCTGTTCATTTTTTACAAATAAAAATAATCTATAGGTTCTTAAAAAAAAAAAGCTTTTTTTGATACAGAAACAAGAGATTATTTTCTCCCGTTTTTAAAATGCCATTATTAACCAGATAAAAATTGGTTGTGATCTGTGCAAATATGAATTGGATGTTAGATTAGGCAAGTTTTTGTGCTAGATTGGTTTTCATTCCAAGGTTTGCTTTTATTCAAAAGATGCTTGAGGGGTTGGTTTTTATTTGCTTTCAGTCTGCATATTGCTGTTGAGGTTTTATGGTGACCTAATTTTCTTAAGGCAGCTCCAAGGAAGAAGATCCATACTCGTATGCAAGTCTCTGAGAGAGTGTTTGCTACTCATTTTCAAATTTTCGTACACTTCTCTGTTTTGGGAGGTGTTCAGGAGAGTTCCTGTCTAGCAGCTGATGCTGAGGTTTAAATGTTGAAACGATATTTAAGGTGTATACATCAGTATGTGCTCTACTAGAACATTAGGGAAGTGGGAATTGAACATAAAATTATGGATGAGATTGTTTATGTGGGGAGTGGGTGCTGCAAATCGCAGCAGCCTTTATCTTACTTTACCCTTAACTGTAAGGGTGATGCTCTGCCTGAGATGGTTTTGCAGGGCTTCTGAAGGATCTCATGTTGGTTTTACAGATGAATGTAATTTGGCTGTGATACAGCGTTGCTGAAAACCTTTGCTTGCTGCAGCGCAGTAAAATCCAAGGAAATAAAGCCACCAACCAGAAAGGGCCAAGTGGGATTAGGACTGCCTGAGCAAGGCCACTAGATGGAGTAGTGCCTTATCTTGGTACTTCAGGCCTTCCGTGGGCGCCGCGTTTAGCCGTGATGGATGGGTGTAGAATGACTACCTGGGTGGCTTTTGTTACTCTTTGTACAGCAGGGAAGCTCTATGAGCACCCTTCTTTTTTTAATTAAAACAGGAAAAAAAAACGGGGTGGGAGGCAGGCAGAGAGAGAAAGCCAGCTGGAACTTTTGTGCAGCATTAATTGGGTCACCAGCAAAGCATCAGTTTAGTACTGAGGGTCTGTTGTTGACTCACAGTAAACATTGCATTGTACAGAAAAAAGGGACACCAGAGGGAGTCGGAACTATTAAGTAGTTTTGGTTTATGGTGACAGGAAGAAACCTTTTTCTTTCTAGAAGCTCCAATAAGAGCTAAGAATGAATCTTTTTAGGTCATTAATTTGTTTCTAATTAGGTTGCAGTGATTTAATATGTGTGTTTCCATGCTGCATCCTGTCTTGCTTGTTCTTTCAGCCGTTATAAATAATTACTTGCAGAGTTGAGATTTTTCTTCTTAATTAGCTGCTGTATTGCTCAATTGTGTATCCTGCTTAAAATCTTCAAGAAAGAGGTTGTGTTTAAAGCTTGTGTTTAAAGTTCTTCTTTCTTGAGGAAAGAGGAAGAGGAGGAGAGCTAGCAAGGTGTATCTCTGGATGAAGCATGCTGGGTCAGAATGCTGTTTTCCTGTTGAAGCTGCTGAGCCAAGAAATCTAATTAAGCAAAGAGCAGTAGAGATGAAATTCCATGGGATCTCAGGGTTTCCCTGTGTTTTGCAGACAGATGGTTGTGAAGTCTGACATCAACTTTTCTTGTGTTGATTTGTCCTGTCCCTTCCAAATGTTGAGAAATGTGCTGTCTTCAGCATATTTTTTCTTTAACATGAGCTTAAAGAGAATTATCTGCAATGCATTTCCTTAATGTGTCAGAATGAGGTGTTGCTGTCTTCCCTACTCCACAAGTGAGATCTGGGTCCTGCCAGCCCATCTGTTTTTCACCAACATTTCTTGAGCAATGGTTATTAGGAACAATGTGGCAAGGTCTCTTTAGTGTTAAAGCGAATCTCTAAACTTACTTTTGCTTAGCTCCTAATATAACACTGGGGGATTTTCTTGAACTTGTGTGTTGCTTGTAAATTCTCCCTTTTCTGCCCCGCTTTCTTTCATCTCTTGGCATTGTTTTGCTCAGATAGGAATAGTCTGTTGTATTTCCTTGCAATACATCTCACAGGCTGAGCATGTGCTTAGTGCTTGAAGTCCAGGACTGTTAACCACACCACTTTTAATTAATTTGTGGTTTTCTGGTTGCATAATGATAATCCTAGAGTAGGTTGGAATCCTCCCTGTTGTTGCTTTTGTAGCAGTGAAGTATGTAATATGGCAAATAATTTCTTATAACTTGGTAAAAGTAGAGAAGACAAAGCAAAGTAGAAGGGATGTGTTGGTAGATCAAGGTAAACGTAGACACAGTAAAATTTACTCTGAGCTGCTGGGATAGATTAGCAATAAAACTGCCTCAGCTAACATATGGTTAAATCAGATGTGGGAAAGTTAAATCAAGATTTTATCAGCTCTGTTGGGTCATTTTTGTTCCCTTTGGGCTATCCATGTCTCGTTTGCTGTTGGCTGTGCATATGCAATTAAGACCAGCTTGAGAAATTATTGAGGCATTTTACTCACAGTGCTGTTCCTATTAAAATGATGAACTTGTATAGCTCTTGACTCAGGAATTTGTTGTGTAAATTGCTTTGAAAACAGGTCTCTTTTCTGTTAGATGTTTGCAAAGCTCTGTTTCTTCACTGCTTGCTAAAAGCTGCTCTACTCCAGTGTTTCTAAGAGCAAGATAAAGTATGCTGGCCTATAAAATAATGCATGGTTCTGGCTAGTATGCTCATTTATTGGAAAAAAAATCTATTCACTAAGACACATGTTATTGATTATGCTCAGTGTCACTGTTCCCTGTCTCTAGAAGTTTTTGGGTATCCTTTACCTGCATGTCTCACTTTTTTGGGATATATTCATCTTAGCCTGAAAAGCAGTTTTCTGATATTATCAATTTATTTTGAAAAACTTTGGATTGTAGAAGTGTGTACAGCTGGGAACTGCAGATGCTATGAAAGAGAGCTGCCTTCTCAGGCTGTGCTGGCTTCATTAAGTTTAACTCTCTTTTACAATAAGTAAAAGGGAAAAAGCACTGTGGAGACTGATGAAGCTGTTTGCGTTCAAGCTCTGACAAGTTGTTTGCAAGGCATAAGTGCTGGGGTACTTCTCCTTCAGTGGTGTTTGTAGGTAACATTTTATAAACATCATTTTCTTAGGAGAGGAGGAGGGCTTGGCATCTTAGAAGGGTGCAAATCCAAGTCAGCTCTTGGGATTTAAGCATATGGCCTTTTATGTGAAGAGACTCAGTCAGTAAAGGCATGAGGTAAAGGCAGTGAGTAAAATGCCATTTAACATTTGAGAAGAGCTGGAGAAAATAAACACAGCCACTACAGATGCCTTCAGATGTGCTTCTGCAGGCATACTGGGACTTGTGACTTGAGCTCTTGCCAGCTGTCAGTTACTGCCTGTGTCAGCTGGAAGGGTGGTTTAGGAGAAATCTGTCAGTCTTGGCAGTAAATGGAACTGAAAGCATTGGTGTAGTCCATTACAGTGGCTCTTGGAGGGAGTGGTAACTCACAGGAATGAAAGTGGGAGGCATTCATGTCTCAGATTGTGTTGTGAGAGCGTGTCTGAATATGTCCTTAATCAGCATAAGTGCTGGAGCATTTGAAGACTCCTTTGCTCTTGTATTTAGGGTCTTCCCTTATGTTTAAAACACCCACCCCCTGCAATCTCCACAATAAGCTTGGAGATTTTTTGAGCATAGCTTGTTTTATAGCTTGCTGTCTTCCTGGGAGCCTTTGTGTTTGAAGGAAAGCACCTTCTCCTAGAACTCAGGAGCACAGGGGTCTTTGTCAATGTGAAGCTTTTGAGATTAAAGAGTTCATAGCACATTTGTTGTGTGCTGGGAGTGTTGTAACATGGATGAAAAGATCTAACTAACAGGGAAGAACAGAGGTAGAACATCACATCGCTGTGCTCACTTGAACTGTATGGCAGATTTCTGGGAGAAATAAAAAAAAAATAGATGTTGACAGCTCATGTTCAAATCCTCTTAAAGGAGACAAGTTCTGTAGTGTGTTTAGGTTTGTCTTGTAGAAAATGCTTCTCTTTTTCCCTTGTTATGTGGTTGAAGCTGCCTTGAATCAGTGTGACACTTAGCATTCATGCTGTAATATGGGGGAAATGCATGTGATAAGATTAAATATTTAAAGAAAGATACATGTCTTTTTTGATAGCTGTTTTTAGTGAGAAGCTGTACTACGTTTCTCTTTACTCCATTTTAATAGACATCAAATATTTATACTTTGCATTTCTATCCAGAAGCTGGGGGCACGTGTGCATGTGTTTTTTATTTACCACCTTTATCTCAAAGCACTGGCATTTAGCTAACTAATGTTTGCAGAGCAAGTAGTGGAGCCATTTTTGGGCTTTGCTAGGAAAAAACCTGCTGCCCAGCTCTGTGTGTTAGAACCAGTGAGGCATTTCTCTGGAAGGAAGGACATTAAGGAGGGTGGGGAATGGAAGAGACAGGATGGTTTGGGAGATGGTTGTAACAGTAGATTTCTTTTCATCTGCATTTATTTTGAACCTGGAATAAACAAGGGGCAGTCATTCTGGTGAACTTGAGGTCAGTGTGCAAGAACAATGCTGAATATTACTCGAGAAGGAAATTGTGTGCTTTTCCCTGTTACATTAAAGGAATCTTGTGCACCCAGAAGCTGTTCATATAACCTTTTTTTTTTTTTTTAAGTTTACAAGAACTCAGCAGTTAGTTTGCTAAAGGCATGTAGTTCAAATAATCCAGTTGAAGCTCCACGGAAATAAAATAGGACTAAATTATACTGTTATGTATTGAGGCAAAGAATGGATCCATGACTATAATCAAGCTGTTTGTCTGTACCCTGCTTGATGGTTTGGTAAATCTAAGAATGCTAATGTGATAGATTTTTTGAAACTTTTGTTTTGTTAATTGCATCTGGTTATGTAAGCATAAATGCACTCAGGTTTCTTTTCCTTGCTAATGCCTTTTTAAGAAAGAAACAGTCTGTTAAAATTCCTTGAAATTTTTTTAAAATCTGTAATGTTTATAGAGGAAGCTGGTTTGGTAAAGGGGGAATTGAGAAACTACAGTGAATTCTTTAAGAGCCAGTGAAACTATTTTTTTCCTTCTAGAAATTTTCCTACGCTGGCAAACATTGAAAGGAAGAAAGAAATGCAGATGCAGAAGGAGGAAAGGGGAGAGGTGCTGACTACCCAGCAGTTTGGGTAAGTGTTTTGAACCAGGCTTGTTGCTTTCCTCTCATTGAGTTCAAAATTGTGCTCTCTTACTGTGGTCTCCCAGCACTTACTGCTTCCACTGTATACAGAATCTGGCTGCCCTTTAAGAGAGGACAGGCCATTTGACAAACTACTGATGTAATATTCTTTTGTTTACTTCATAGTGCTTCAAAGCCCACTTCAGTTAAATGAAACAATAACTACATTAAAAATCTGGTATTCTGGCTTGTTTGAGAAGACCACTTTCTAGTGGCCATTCATTAGATCAGCACAACCTTGGTCTCTGATATGTAGTAATGGGGACAAAAGTCATGCAACATAATGGTTCCACATGGTTTATTCCTTTATTGCTTGAAAATGGCCAACAGAGATTTTATTCTTACTCTGTCTCTCTCCTTTCTGATGATAAATCAGTAGTCAAATGAAGAGGGGAAAAAGATAAAGATGATGTAGGATAGGAAAAAGAAGCAGCACTACTTAAGTTATAATGAAAACTGTGAAAATAAAGTTAAATCTATCTGCTACCGTTGTTCTGAGCTGGTACTTACTTGTCTTGGATGGTTCTGTTCTCTGCCTTATAAATCATTGTCCAGCATGGTTTTGTTCTCTCTCAGTTTCATTGCTAGGTAGAACCAGCTAACTTTATTAGCTCTGCTTTAGGACCTGTGGGAAGACTGTTAAAAAGAAAAACAGTTAGAATGAGCCACACTCCTAAAATATCACTTGTTTAAAGCAGTGACTGAGCTGGAAGGCCGGAGCAGACTCAGTCCTAAAGGGCTCTTTCTAAATGCCATTTTCTGCTGCATGCAAGTGAAGCTGGGATTTGCCTAGGTTTTTGTATAGGGAATGACAGCAAACAAAACAAAACTTGCAACATGATAAAATGGTTGACCCAGTGCAGAAAAAGAAGTTACTGTAATTTATTAAATGAGGACAGTGCAAATTTCCTTGTTGCAGCATGTGCTTCAGAAATTGAGCGCTTGCCTGCCCCCACCCAGCCAGTTGCCTTTCATGACTGAAGGGAAAGGTTTATAGAAGACTGAAGTAAAACTTCCTTCAAAGGATATAAAGTTGCATGAGTGCTTTGCCCCCGAGGAACCAAACTTGGGCATTGAAACTAAAGCAGCAAACATATATGATACTATGTTTGGAGATTCTTAGGAGCAAAGGTGGATTTTCTTTGTCACAGTAACAAACTGTTGGATGTCTACAGGTTTTATTTGCTAACTTTTGTGGCTGTGAGTCAGATGCATCAGGAAGTCTTAAATGTCCCTCAGCAGTTCCATGATGTTACATTTGTTAGTAGCTTTATATCTGGAAAAATGAAAAAAAAGCCCTCAAAATTGTAGATTGTTTACTTCTGTGTAGCAACTTTTTGTTCTAGTTTATTCTAGAAATGTCTTATTTTTCTCCCCTCCCTCCCCTGAGCTAGTAGCACTCTAGACTTGGTGAACTGTCTATAAGCTGCTGTTTCTGCTTCATATATCAGCAGTAAAGATTCTGGAGTTGGTGTTTATCTAGCAAATTTACTGATGTGTGAGGGAAAAAATAGAATGCATCTTGTTCCCTGCAAGCTGTACTATTAAAGCAAATAGCTAAGTAATATTTAGAAAGGATTGGACACTTAACACTTCCATGTTTTTCCATTTGTGGTTCTCTGAAGTGCTTTGCAGCTTCTAAGTCTCAGCATCCGTGTGTGTGAGATCAGAGGTGCAGAAGGACTGCTTTGGAAGCCTGTCTGGTGTCACAACGCCTGAGTAAGAGTGCACAGCTCTCCATGCCCTCTGAATGGAGAGTGAAGAGCAGGGTATTTTCCATGAGGGAATGGGAGAAGGCAGATGCCAGGCTGATGTTCACTGGGACGTGTTTTTGACTGTGAGGTTTCTTCCTGGGTGTTTGAGGCCCCAGGAAATTTAGAGTTGTTTTTAACCTTTGGTTAAGGACAACAGCTTTAATTGAGCCTGTATTTGCTCGATATCTTCCAGGTTGTTCAACATGCTGAATTTGGAGCATGGTTGTACAAATTCAGAAATGCTGTTTTCTTTCTTGTTGGAGTTGAATCATAGGAGATAATAGCCTTTTTTTGTGGGTGAGGGACTGTTGCACAGGAAGGCAGTGGTTTGCCACTTGTGCCACAGGAGCACTGTAGTGGATGATGCCATCAGGCATGAGCATTCGGTGTTGGGCGCTGTAGCAAAATTACTGAAAAGTGAAATTAAATATATTTTGTTGTGATACAAAGTAATTTTGAGTGCTATGATAAGCCTTGTTCTCTTCTCAGGAAGGACTTGATAAGGCCAGAAAAGCTTGGAAGGGAGGGATGCTGGTAATGGGAACATTTCAAAGTACTGGATGGCTTGACACAGCTGTGTGATGGAGGCCTAGAAAAATTGCATAGGTGGAAGAGGTGAATAAAGTGTGATTATACACTGTTTCTTGTAACTCAAGAAGGATGGGGTACTAAATGACTTGTTTAGACCTCAGAATGAAGACAAACAAATACAAGTCCTTTGTCAGAAAATATTAACACCTTGCTGCAAGATTTCTAGGATGCCAGACATGAACACGGCATCCCACATCATGAGGCATGTGGTTGACTAGGGATAATACAGCCATGCTGTAGGGGAGACTGAGGCAGGGAGGGCTGATCAGAACCAACCATGGGGCTCATTCAGGAGAGGAAATCTTATGTAGTTTTTGCTGTTGTAGTGTACTGATGATTAGTTACAGTCTTGTTTTACTGAATTAAGTTTCTGTTGCTTGGAAATAAATATTTTCAGGAAGCTTCAGTTGTCTCTTCTATATTTGATTTTCTCCCTTGGTCATATTTATTCTTCTATCTATAGAATTTGACCAGAGTTTGTTAAACTTTCCAGGTATCTTCCTGTCAACATGTGTTTATAGGATAATCTGGGATGTAATGGAGCCATGAAAGATAAATGGAACCAGCATGCTGTGCTCTTCCTGTATTTCAGGACTTGTTATTTTGTTTCAGGTTTTAAAAAATGCATTATCCTGATGGACGTTTCTTTTCTTCCTTTTCCTTGGAATGGAAAAGATGAATGGCATGTTAGCTGGAGGCGGGAGTAGGTAGTCATTGCAGCTGATGGTGTCAGATGGCTGAATGGATTTGGTGCAGCAAGATGCTTCTCAGAGTTTTAACTAGAAAAAAGAGACTCCAGCAGTGAAAGAATGTTTATAGCAGATGCTTTCCTTTAAACTTCATGTTGCCACTATTTTGAATTACTTTAATGCTTAAGTGAAGAGAGTATTTGTTGACTTTGTTATCTGAAATGAAAACGCCATGTCCTCCCATTGCAGGTTATTGAGGCACTTCCCTCACCCATATACCCTTGGCCTTGTTGAAAACTAAAAACTAAAAGTCATGAACTTTGAACTGTTCATTCAGGTTCCAGCTTTGTCCCACTGCCCTGCCTGAGATGAGGTGTGACTGATTTTGTGATCTGTCACCTCATGTTAGCTCAACTGGTGTAAGTCCTGGCTTTATTCTGTGTTGCTGAACCTTAAACAAAGGCCTCAGCCATTTGGTTACATCAATTGTTTTTATTCTCATAGCTTATCATCTCTATGAGCTTTCTGTTTCTATTCTCCAGCAAAATGAAGGGGATGTGGAAACCTCCGGAAAATGGAGAAGCCCGTGGGCATCAAGGAAAACACAGGAGAAGACGATGGCGCCCATTCTGGAAGAAATTTAGGAAAAATGGCAACGATTATCATGAACATAGAACTCAAAATGAAGCCAATGGACCAGAAAACAGCACATGTGAAAAGGAACATGAAAAGCAAAATGCTTTGACAGGCCAAGCATATGAGAAAGACGTGGATCCTCTTGGTCTTCTGGCAAGCAGTGATGTTGGTAAGATGAAAGAACTTGGAGAAGTTTTATTTTAAATAATTGTTTTCAGTTTAGGTGCTGTGACTTTTTGCTTGCTAGTCACCATTTTGGAAATCTGACATGAAGTTTGTGTGCAATGTTGCATTTCTGATGTAGATATTGTACAGTAGTCTAAAGACCATGCAGCACCAACTTAGGTTGTCAAATTAACATGTGAGATAAGAAAATAATTATTAAACCAGAAGAAGAATGAAGTACTTCAACAGCCAAATTATTCTTAAAGACTGTTAAATATCCCTTTGTGGTTTTGAAAACAACAGTATTTAGAAAGTGAAAACAAATGGATTTCCTTGTGTGACTTAAGTGAATTACTTAAAATGTCAGTATTTTACTTTTAATTCTGTTCTTTGCTGTATTACTCCTCTTGATATTCTCCATATGTGTGTGTTTTCTGGAGTATTGCTGCTTAGTTTTTTGGATTTGGTTTTTTGTTGGTTTTTTGTGACCATGTCTTGTTTCCTCATGTTGGCAGCAATATAAATTCTTCAGATCTAACTATTTATAATATAGTCAGCAGTGATGCAGTACTCCTAGAATATGGCATGTAAGCTGACTTATACTCTGGCTATTTTTAGCAAGAAGGATAGAATACATTCCCTGGAAAGATGTCTCATGCTGAGTTTTTCCTCTTGAAAACATAATCCTGAATTAGTGAGAACAAGAACTCAGCATCCCTATGCAATTTGTTTATTCCATTAATCTTTGCGTGTTGGGAAACTTAAGTGTGCTTAAATATGTCTGTATTTCCCTGCAGCATCTGTGTTTTACTTAAAGATAAAAGGTCTAATTATGCCAAAGTACAGCTAGTGACTTCTGTTATAGTAGGTAGAAAAGGAATGTAGTACTTGCTTTTTAGACATTATTAAAGCTAGCTGCAAGTTTTTATACAATTGAGAAATATAGCCAGAATAAATAATAACAAGCACAATATCAATAAGTAGAATTAAAAAATACAGCCCAAATCCATGATTTTACTGTATAGGTACATCTTTTTGATTCTTCTTTTTTTTTTCATTCCCCCTGATTGGCTTCTACATCCTTCTCCTCCATTGCAGAGGATCTAAATGCAGAAAGACTTCAAAGCATACTATGAAATCCTCTCTTTCTTTTTACCTACACTTGATAGCAAAACCTATAATGATACTTGGTATGCAAAGAAGGAAGTAGAAAGCTCAAGCTTGTGTTCAGGAAACTTCTTGTTTCAGTAAGTTTGCTGGCAGTACCATAAGCCAGTGGAGGTGCCTGTTTGCCTCCACCTCTCTGTAGAGGTTAGAGAAATGTGGGGGGTTTTCTATCAGTCCACAGCATTGAGCAGTGGTGCCCAACGTCGTGTGTGTGGTGCTGAGACAGGAATTTAGCAACATCATGTGTATGTGGTGCTGAGACAGGAATTTAGCAGCAAGGCTGGCTGTTGGCAGCATTGTTGGGAAAAATCCCTCTTGCCTTTTCTTTCCCTGCAGAATCTGACAAGGATGAGGCAGCTGAGGAAGATGGGAGACTGGGAATGACAGTTGTCCCCCGGCAGGTGACCTCTGCCCTTACTGCACTCTCGGTCAACTATAGCAGCTCATCTGACAGCGAGCCCAAAGGTGTGTAGAAACAACCTCTGCCCTTCTCCTCTCCCCTTCTACCCTGTGTCACACTGCAGTGATGGGGACTGCAAGCAGGACTGTGGCTTTTTTTGCTGTCCTTTTCTCAGCAGCATGTCCTGGGTTGAGAGAGGAGGCATAAAATGTCTTTGATTAGGTTGTGTGTCATCAAATTTCCCAAGCATTTTCTCCCCTAGCTGGGGGAAAATAAGGAACCTGTTTTCAGTCTTGCTTCAAATCATGTGTGAGTAGTGCCAGGAAAAAGCTGTTGTCACTCCGTGAACTAATTTCCACATCCTTGAGGGCTTTTTCCATAGAAGGCTGCTGGGTGTTGCAGTAGGACTTGAACTCTTTGTTACTTGGATTTTGTGCTTCTCTGAGTGTATGCATCAGTGTGTGGTGAGGAATTGCTGCTGCTGCTTGTTTTTACTATGCCTTACTTGCCATGGATGGCCTGCCCAAAGTTAGAGAGCATCTAGCAGACAGTGAATGGAACTTGGGCATCCTCTCCCCTAACTGTATTATCATGATTTTCTCAGCAGCCAAATTTGCAGCAAGCTGTAATGTGAAGCAATGTACTTCTTATATGATAAGACGGCAGAGGTTTGAAAATCTCCATCAGGTCTTATTCCTCTTATTTTTCTTTTTGTGCTGTAGAATTGAAAACCTTGTTTTCCTTTCTGCACATGTTTAGAGATTATTCTTTGTATTTAAAAGAAAACCCAACCCAAACAAAACCCTCCCTTCCTCTAAGTAAACCTTGAACATCTCCACATCAGGTTTTGCGAGCAAGAATAATACTAACGAACTGCCAGTGCATGGGGATATGAGCCTGTTGAAGAGGCTTTTAAGTTTGAGATAAAAGTGTGTTCTTTTTCTTTAAGAAATCCCTGTCAAGACTGCAACAAAAGCTAAGAGAAGCCAGGCTGTGCTCAGAAATACACCTCAAACTACTCCTGCTCCTCAGAGTCGGAAACCAAATCCAAAGCGCCCAGAATGCACAGGCACAACGTTAAGGAGCTCGAATTCAAACACGCGTCCCCCCAGAGGGCCTGAGAAGTGGGGCAGGAAAACATTACCTCGCCTTCCCAAGCGCCGTCCAACCCTGCTGGAAATGGTAAGAGGCTAAAATAATGCCTCCTGTGCAAAAGTAGAACTATTTGTGTTTCTCCTCTTCCCTGCAGGAAGTTGGAGCAGTCTGTTAGCACAGGGCTATAGTATAAGAATAGTAAAAGTGAATGTTTCATTTCGAGAAGGTGAAGATGCTTTAATGGACAAATAGAAATACCCTGGCATGCATTCAGGTAATGACTGACTTTGGTGAGCAAGAGATGACAACTAAATCATGTGTCTTAACTGAGCTGCATGAGGTGAAAACCTTTTGTTCCTCTCTCTTCCCTATGGCAGTATCCAGTAGGTTTTGTTTGTGTGTAATCCCAGCGGCCATGATCTGATCTTTTTGCCCCTAGCTTTGCTCTTCAGCCACCTTCCTCTGTGGGAGGAGCACACAGTTCTTTTGCACATGCAAAGAGATCTTGTTGAGAAGTGTGTTGGTGACTTAAACTACAGAGTGCTGTTGAGCTGCAACCTGCTTGCATAAGGGTTTGTTCTCTAGGCATGTTTTGATCAGTCTGATGAAGAGACAGCAGCTTGAAGAGCAGCAGGTTGGTGTCTCAGAAGGGTAGAAAGGTAGGGGTGAGTCCAAGGTGTTCCCAGTAGCAGTGCAGAACATCCCATTTGTCCACAAAGCTTGGTCTCTTTCTTTAGAAAGCTTTGACAAAACCTTGGAGCTTTTATTGTATTTATTACTCAAAAGCAGTACTGTCCTTGTGATTCCATAAAAAGCATTAAACTCCTCCATCAAGGGAAAACTTGCAGTGGACAAAACACAGGAGAAAGCAGGGTGCCACTGACATCAAAACTCTGAAATAGCACGGGAAGTTTCAGCAAGAGATACCTGATAAGATACATCCCAAGCTGCAGGTGTGGGTGAAATCCCTCAGTAGCCTTTTTAGCACATGGCACCATTGCTGCCAAGAATTAAAGTTTCTAGTGACTGAAAAGGAAGTGTTTGTCCTTTGTGTAGTTCCCTAAGCATGCAGTTGCCTTTATCACTTGCTCTTCAAAGTTGTTGGTGATCAAAGCAGTGACGACTCTGGAAGAAAGTCAGATGAAGTCCCACATGCTGAGAGAAGCTGGCAGTATATAGTTGAAGCTTGCCAGTATAGTCCAGTTTTAAAATTGCATTTTAGTGAGATTTTTTTTTCCTTTTCAAATTGCTCAGAGTTGTTTTTAAAGGATGTGTTCTGTGTCTGTGAATCACAGAGGAGACCTGAGATTTGCAGGTAGATTTCCACTGTCATTAGAAATGGTCAGCATGTAAAAACCTTGAGCTGGAGCAAGGTTGAAATTTTACAAAATGGATCCAGAAAATGCATTAGAATGCTAAAAAAGTTTGTTGTATCAATGAAATTATGTTTTTTTAAAAAAGAAGAAAGGGAGGTAGGAGAACAGCGGCAGGTATCTCTCGGCAATCATTCAGCAGTGAGCTTGGGCACTACTAAAACATGTTGATTGTAGACATGCAAACACTAATGTGTATTTAGTCGTTCTCTGTGCTGACAAGATCAAAACTTGAGTACTGTCTCTCCACTGATACCCATCCCTGCATTAAAAAATGAAATGCAAAGATACAGTCTTCGATAGGATGATTGCTGCAGCCCAGCTGGGCTCTAATTTGGCCATCTGGGAATTAACCAGTTTCTCTCAGTCAAACAAAAAGAACATCACTATACTGTCCATTGTCTGCCCTGAAGTACATCTTCTACTTCAGATGGAAGGTTCCTGAAGGCTCATTTTAGGTGTCAGCTGCTTGTAACACCTCTTAGCAATTGATCTAAGTAGAAATACTCAGACTTAAAGTGGCTGGTTAAACCACTGCTCAGACTAGTAGCAACAAAAAGTGCTTCTCGGTGACATTGCAAGCCCAACTTAGCTAAATCTCCTGCAGTATGTAATACAGCTCTCCTACAAATGATCAGCTAGTTACAGATTTAGCCACTTGGCTCAGATTTTGTGTTTGTTCATACTACTAGTTCTGCTGACACTTGCAGTGAAAAAGGTTCATTCAGCTCTCTGGCTGATAGGTTCTTCTTCTTACTACCCAAGTGAATTTCAATGAGGTTGAAGTCGATGAGGAAGGCCTCTAGCACTTTGATTAAGCAACTAGAATTAGATTGGTATGTATTATAGTCCAAACCAGTTACTGCTGCTTAAATCCATGGTCAGGTACTTGATGAAGGATGCCCTTTCCTTTTATTTATCTTTTACTCATAGGGAGTTTAAATTAAAAATGCATGGGATGTTAAATTGCAGATAAGAGTATAACTCAGAAAGTATGAAAAATTATAATAAGCGTGCTACCCTGAAGTACTGGAATGCATGTGCTGGTATTACAGTCCTTGATATGAGAACATCATTGTCTCTGGAATGGCGATCTCCAGTCCCATGTGTCCAGGACCTGTGTTAGAGAGCCAACTGTTTAACTTGAAAGATGTTGGAAATTACTGAGTAGATCAGTATATCCTGCTATGCTTGTATCAGCTACAGAGCAATAGGGGAAAATGTGCATCATCTCTTTTTTTTTAATTTCCAGTTACTGGCCCAGGACATCCGACATGAAAGGAATGTGATTTTGCAGTGTATTCGATACCTCGTTAGAAATAACGTGTTTGGACTTCATGTTAAAACAGAGCCACAGGCTGAAGCAGAAACTGAACAGTCCTCTACAGCTACAGCAGAGCCTTCTATGGACAAACCTGATGAATCTAATTGTTCTTGTAGCTCTGACCTTCAGTTAGAAGGAGGACAAGAAGATGCATTATTAATAGCCCAGGATGAGAAAGAACCTGTGGATCAGACTTCACAGATGGCTCAGATGGCAGATGAGGACACGTGGGAAACCCCATCAGTTCAATGTGAAGGAGCTCCATAGAGGATGTCTCTTATGGACAGTAAAGCAAAGGCTCACATTTTCTACCTGCCTGATGCTTTTTGAAAGACATTTTGTTACACATCAGTGTAACGAAAAATCATTAAAGTACATACTGAGAGCTGTTAAAACCACTTTCCTGATCTCTTCTGCCCTAGGTGACCATTTCCTTGGAAAACCTGTCAAGTTATTCTATTCCCACATGGCACAAAGGCAGCAGTGGCACAGATTGACCTTCCCTAGAGTAGGTGCTGATCGCTGATCCCTGTTCTAGAACTTTAGAGTTCTGAGTGTCTTACCTTCTTATGAAACATGTGTGAGTCCATCCCCAGAGCCAAGTAGGGTAGATCTTCCTTATGTGAAATAATGGTCTGGTGTGTGTGGAGTATCTTGAGTATCCAGAAGTATTTTAGTGTAGTTTCAAAATGGCAATTCAGTGCACACATTGTTTTACTTCAGCTGTTATAAGATACATCCAATATATATCTAATCTATCCAATGTAAAATACGGAAGATGTAACTGACCTGGCTCAAAAAAGTACTTCTTTTACCAGAAGCCTCTTCCTCCCTGAATTAAGTTGTTAATGGAGCAGAGAAATGGAAATGAGGGTGCGGGTTTTATTTATTTAAATAAATAAATAAATTAATAAATAAAAATACTATAACTACTTGCATCAGTGCTGGGTTGCTGCTTGACCTCAGGAACCCAATATTGAACTTTTAAGTGCTGTAACAGTTATTGCCTAACAAATTAACTCCTGAAGCAAACCCTCAATATGATTATCAAAGTTTATAAAGCTTTCCAAGAGTTACTGGTTACCTTTTGTGTATACACTGGGAATTTATTGGCCTGCTGGAAGAATGCCTTGCTACATTGTTATGATGCTCCTGCAGCACCCAGTGATTGTTTCTTTTCACGAGTTTGTGCATACATCCATAGTGTCATCAGCACTAGAAAAGAAGGATCAGTCAAGGTTTAGAAACAAATTTAGTCTTTTGATTATATTGTGCATTTGTTTGCCAGAATGCTTCTTGTCAAGGGCAGGTGTTAGTTTGTCACATTGACACTGAAAACAGGCCGCAAAAATAATCTTTTCTTAAAGCCTCCGCTTCAGAATCTGCACTTTGTCTTTTGGCCATGGTTAAATGTTGCACATAGCTCTCAGGGACTGGCTTCATTTTCTTTTTATTTGGTACAAGTCTAGCCTTTCATTCCACCATCTGAAATAGGGAGACCCACATGGCGCTTTTTTATTGCCTAATAGCTGTATTTTCTTTAGTTCCTTAACTTGTGACACACATCTCATTTGTGGGGTATAGGAAACAAGAAGTAGTTGGAAATTCTATCCTGCTGCTCCACTATTTATAGCTACAACTGCATATTGTGTTTGTAATGCAGTGTCTAAATTTATGGAATTATATAAATACCAACACCCTTGTAAAAGTTGTGTGTCTCGAGGATATATGGGCAGAATAGAAGCAGCGATCATAAACATTTATATTTCCAAGGCGGATGATTCATTCTTCCCATGATGATCTCACGAGCCATCTCAATCTCACTGGCTTGCCTCTGGCTCTTACAGTTTTACTGCAATGAAAATACCAATGAAGAACATTCAGCCACAGAGATCTGGCACTTGAGCAGAACCTGGTTTCAGAGTGGAGTGGTACCAGTGCTGTTGAAAGCATAAGTAACAGCTGCAGGAAAATAAATGGATGTCCTTAATTTCCTATTAAATTGCACTTTAAACAACCCTGTGTCCTATCAAGGTGATGGCAGAGCTTTCTTTGTACCCTCTGATGTGTTTAAAAGGATAAAACCTTTACCATGAGTTCTTTATATTGTTGTCATTATGACTTAAGAATATTAAACTTTCACACAAAACCAAAAACTGTCAGAAAAAAAATATTTTAAAAGTGTTTCATATAGATAGAAAGAAGTAGCTTTCTTTATAGAGAGATCTGTACATGGCATAAACTAGAAGTTTTAAGTTAGGACTTGTTGCATACATGAAGAACTGCTATTTTTCTCATAGCAAGCCATTTCTGCCAACTCATGTAGCAGCTGTGTAGAGACAAGACACTGCAGTGATGTCAAACCCTGAATTGCAGTCTTGGTCAATGGTAGGAGGTCTCTGTCCCTTCCTCTCCTCCACTTTTCTTTTCCTGTTATTCCAGACCACATTCAGCCTTCACATACCCTTTCCTGCTCATCAAGGATGTGCTTTCTTAGTACTTTGGATTCAGCCTTTGTATAGGAAAAGTGCCGTAATGACCTTCTCTGGTACTGTCAAATGCCTGCAGGCTTTTCTGGTCCTTGCAGTTTATCTGCTTTGGGTTAGGAGAGGTGAGTTTTGTTCACTCAAATAAAATACCTCTGTGTAAGAAGAGCCTGTTTGTGGCATGCTGCTGAAGCCTGTGCCTTTAGTAAGCTTTGTGTAGCTTTTAGATTTCTCATTGTCTTGATTTGGGGTAGTAGTTTCTTAAAGTTTTTTTTGCAGTGTTATTAAGAAAAAAAGAATCCTCCTGCTCAGTCTTTGTGACTCACTTTAGATAAAAATATTCCAGTGACAACCTTCACACTTCTGAAATTTTATTTTTTATCTTTCTTCTTTTATAACTTAACTACTGAAAACGTAGTTGTAGGCGTCTAGTTTAAATTCAGTTCCCTTGGGCTTTGCTGTTTTTTGTTTGTTTTAAACCCATCTCACCTACTGAGCTAGAAGAGTTGAGAGAGGGAAGGAAAAATCAAGACTACTCATTTGTGGAGGTGCAGCTTAGGCAATTTAGGCTTGTCTCTGAACAAAATAATTTGTGCTACAGCACAACTGCTCCTGGGAGGATAAGGGAAACAAAGTGGTGGTGTGCATTTCTAATCTCTGTGACCCCTTCATCAGTGAGGGCTTTTGCAATTGATTTTATGTGTGGATGTTGCAGTCCTTGCACTGAAAGTGCGGGAGAGGGGGTGGTTTGATTAGCCCTGCACCAAAGGGAGGTGCTGTCCCTGCTGCCAACGCTCTTGGTCGTCTGTGACACAACTCGGTGTCCCTCATGGTTCCCCTTGTTCCTGTGACTGCTAATCCAAGTCATGTGGTGCAGTCATTATTCAGAATGACAGTCATGCAGTCCTAGCAGATCTTAGATGTTTGAAAAATGTTGAGGAATAAATACAAGCTCTTTGGGCTGGTTGTTCTGTCAAAGGCAGAAGTCTGCACTGGAATGCTACATTCCCCAAGCTGTCTATCTGACATACTGCATCAGTCTGACAGTCTGTGAAAGCACAAGACAACTGGAGAAAGTTCATGAGGACTGGAAAGAAAACAAGTATCAGTTCAGGAGGATCTCAGGTCCTCCAGGTTCATCAGCTTCACCTTCACCCCACAGGAGGTGGGGTAGATGAGCCTAGAAACTATTTCCAGACATAGTAAAGACAGTAAAAGAACCATAGAATGGTTTGGGTTGGAAGGGGCTTTGAAGATCATCTGGTTCCAACTCCCTGCCATGGGCAGGGACACCTTCCACTAGACCAGGTGCTCAAAGCAGCATCCAAGTTGGCCTTGCACATTTCCAGGGATGAAACTTCAACAGCTCTTCTATGCAAACTATTCTAATTCACACCACCCTCACAGTAAAGATTTTCTTCCTAGTATCTAACACACAAGAAGGCATTTAGTTTTAGTCAGCAGTGTTTTATGAAGGAGGAATGCTTTATCAATTGGCTAGACTTTCAGAGAGAGATGACTTGATTGGCTGGGAAGAGGACAGTGGATATTGCTCACTTTAGATTTGGCAAGGCTTTAGATGCTGTGTCCTATAAAATCCTTATTGGTGAAGTATGGGCTGGGTAGGTGGATGATGAGGTAGGTGGATGACTGACCACTTACTGAAGTGCCAGGCTCAAAGGGTTGTGATCAGTCACCAGCAGGCTGAAAGAAGTGATCCTGTCTCTCTGTTCAGCACTGGTGATGTCCATCTGAAGTGCTGAGTGCAGTGCTGGTCTATCCAGTGTAGGACAGACATGGACATACTGTAAGTCTACTGCAGGGTCACAAAGGTGATGAAGGGATTGGAGCATCTTTGTTTTGAGGAGAAGCTGACAGTACCTGGAAAAGAGAAGGTTCAGGATGCTTTTATCCATGTGGATAGACACCTGAAGAGGGAAGCAATGGTGCAGCCAGGATTTCCTCAGTAGCACGCATGGACAAGACCTGAGAAAAGCACCCCTAATGGAAATACAGGAAATTTCTTTTAAATATCAGAAGAAACATTTTTACCGTGAGAGGGATCAAACATTGACACAGATTGCCCAGAGATGTTGTGGCACGTCCATCCTTGAGGATATTCAAAACCTAACAGGATGCAGCCCTGAGGAGGCTGCTGTGAGTGAGAGTTGGGAGAGATGATCTCCAGAGGTGCTCACCAACCTCAGCTGCGCTGGGGCTCTGCAGGCTGAAGTGAATGTGCTGCTCAGATTTGCTTGGTGCAAAACACTTGCTGTGAAGGCATTGTCCCTAATAAAATGACAGAGCAGTCAGACCCCGTGGGCTGGCCTGCCTGCACAAGACTGATGGACTGCATCAAGTATTGAAGAGAAGGTTCAAACTCAGCACTCAGGACAGCTGACATGACTCCATGGCCTACATTTGTCCCTAGTATTTGCCCTTGTGCAACCTTGAACTTCAGCTCTGTGCATCAATTTGCAGAGAGGGATGCTAAATCCAACACTTTAACTCTCCTTGCTGTGCAATTTGAGATGGATGAATGAAAAATGCTGTGTAAGTGCTGGGTTTTGCTGTTACTTGGTGAGGTGAAAAAGAGTCGTGTCGGTCTGGGTGTTCACTGGCGTAGTCTGGGAGTGCTCAATACCTGAAAGAAACTCCCACTCTCCCTACTTTTCATTACTCTTCTGGCTTATGTTGTGTGACTCTCTTCCTAAATTGTCCTCTGATTTCTAAATATACCCTTCAGGGGGTGGCTCTTGTTTGGCAAGACAGCTTTCTTGGCAGGGCATAATTTTTCCATCTTTTTTTGTATATGTAAAGGAAGCTGTATAGACTGTGTATGAGCATGGGCTCTTGTATGAGAGTGATACCAGCTCAATAAAATAAAACTTGTGCTGAGGAGTATCTGACACATTGAAACCCCTAAGTGGTCAGAGGAGAAGTTCTTTTTGGTGCGGGTAAGTCCAGTGTGGATTTAATTTGCTTTCAGGTTGACTAAGGTCTTAATGAAAACACGGATATGGGTAGTTGTTGGGGAAAAAGAAACAAAAAATTGGAACAAGTGTAGTGTGTAGTTGGAGGGAAACAAGAATATTTTCTATTTGTCACAGCAAGCCACATACTGAGTTGTTAAGCCTGCTTCCCCAACTCCAGTCTCACCATCTTGCTTTCTAAACATGGGCTGATGTGCTTCAGTGATGGAAGTATATCACTGGCTTTGGGGAAGCTGAAAGAAAATTTATTTGTCTATACTGATCCAGGCTCTCTTGACTAGTGGCTATATGTTCAGAGCTGTGTGCCTTTTGAACTCTGTTTCCTTGGCAAACGGGGTGAAATAACTAGATTTTCCACTGGATTGACTTATGGATGGATGTGGGAAAAAAGAATATTTTTTTCAGTTCCAGAAGTGGCCTGAAACATGCCAAAGTACACCTGTTTGTAATGATTTCAGAAGAGATTTCTTTCTTATGTTTGTCCAGAGTATAACATTTGTGGAACATTGGTTTTAGGTGAAACCTTTCATTACACTTTATGCTGGAGAGAGGCAAGGTAATGCTTGGAGTATTCCTGGTCAGGGACACATGGAGGCTTCATGTCATTGGGATGCCCATCTCCCGAGCAAGTACTTTTATTAATTTTCTTGTTAATCAAAGCTGTCTGCTTCCTTCACCGCCTCCTCCTCCTCCTCCTGTTCCTCCTCTACCAGAGTTGGAGAAGGTAGTCCATGCTCTCTCTCATTTGCTGGAGCTAATAAGTAAACCTGACCTGAATTGGAAAATAGCAGTGGGATTACTTAAAACCACATTCCTCAGCAAGTTTGCAGTTTGTAAAACTCTTAATTCTGCAGTGCTTAAATCTAAACCCTCTTTATTTTCTTTTGGTCCCTTAGCAAAGAGAATTTGACTTTCAAGGGCAAGATGTCAGTATTGTACCAGGCAACATTGGAGGGAAGCTGATTGCATCATATAGCGGAAAAATGTTATTGCAGGTTTCCAAAAGTTGAGCTGTTCTCCCCACCCTTCTAAAATTAATTCTGAATTTTCATGCCTGCCTGTTTTTTTGTGTTATTAGGCGATACTCTTGATAGATATTTTCTCACAAGAGAGAATGAAATTTGTCTGCCCTTGCACCATGGAGAGAAAATAACAATAAGGGAAAAACAGCCTTCTTTTATTGCCTTTGGTTTCATGGCCAGAGGCATAATTTCCATCTCAGTTTCAGATGACCCTTTCAGAGAACTTGGTGTTTGTGAGCCTGTGACTTCCATACACACATGGGAACTCAGAGCTGGTGTCTGAGCTTCTGTGACACCCCCTAAGAAAACCCCAAGATAACCAGAATCAACATCTGGTGCTCTCCAAGAACAAGGGTGTGTGGAGGGAGCAGAATTTTGCTTCCTTTATGTATTTATTTTTTAAAGTGGATTTAAATAGTGTTTGGGTATTGTGTTTGAACATAGATATCGGTAAAATAATGAAATTTTCAATATTTATGAGATTAATATCCTCATCTTTGTGGTTCCAGGGCCATGCCAGGCAGGAACCGCCATCCCCTTTGCCTGTAGGAGTGCTCCTCACTTTCCATCATGGAAAATACTGGGGGAACCCTGACATAAGCATCTTGCTGGAGCCTCTACTATGCAGTCAGATGTGGCACAAAAACAGCAGTATTGTGGAAAGCGAGTCTTCTCTTTGGGAAACAACTGATTCATTGTCATCATTAAAGCTAGAGGCAATGTGGAGCACCGGCTGTTCTTGGTGGAGGATTACAAGATTCTATTGGGATTTAGGGACGGAAACACACACAGGATTTCCTTTTAAAAGCCCTGTGCTTGAGTAGCTGTTTTGTTGCTACACCAAAAATGAAAATCCATGAGATAGAGGGCCACTTTCTGAATTTTTGGGGTCTCTAGGCTCACCCTTGCATCACATCAATGGCAGCATGATGTACCGACGTGCCACATCAAGTGCTAAAAATGCAGCTCTGTATTGGAGTTCTTTGATGAGGGCACTGCAACGGTGTTCTTAATTGAAGCACCACAGCATGCACAGATAAAAAAAGTGGAGGCAAGTCACCTGTGGAGGCAAATGCAGGCTGCTGGCACCTGCCTCCAGCCCCTCTGGTCCAAGGGTTCGGGAGCACCAGCTGCATGCAGGCAGCTCAAAGTTTTGGTGGGAGTGCAGATGATGATGCTCCATGCCATTAAGCAAAGCAGGCCAAGACATCAGCCCACTGACCCGTCTGTGTCTCAAGGCCAAGTCAACATCCCCCTGACCCACTTTGAATTTACCACTTAATTCATCTTCTCCGGTGCTATAAATAATTCAGCCGGAGGCAGTTCAATGGTGATAAATAGGACAATAAACCTGGTACTGCAGTGAAGGCTACAAAGAGAACAGCACTTTTAATTGACTGTTACACAGTGACTGGGGAAAGCAGAGAAAACTCACTCAAAGCACTGCACATAAACGTCACCCAGCACAAGTTCTTTGATGGCTTTGAAGTTTTCCTGGAGTAATTCAGCCCTTATAAAAGCACCGTGTCTCATGTGCTGTCGGGGATTTGAACCAGGAGATTATTTGTGATTCTGAATTCGTCACACAAACTAATTTAACCTTGTGGGACCACTGTGAAGGTCCTGTTTTATTTCTGGTAGAGTCTCTCCTCAGTCTCCTTCATTCTGCCCCATGAAAGTCTGATAAAAGCCAAAGGCTGTAGGTGGGCACAGCTCTTGCTGCCAACCCCTTAGTTGTTCTTAGAGCACTGCACAACATTGTCTCAGTTAAAGGATGTCTTCTTTGCACTGTCATTCAGGTGTCCTTACTGACTCAGTGAGACCCAAAAGCAGGAGTGACATCAGGCCTTCACAGGAGGTTGTCCTGATGACATCAGCTGCTCAAACACTGTCCATGGCTGCCTGTCCTGCTCATCACTGACTGCCATAAACACTCCTGGTCTTGAGGGAAATGAACTGTTCTGTCCTTTGGGCTACCAAGCCAGCCATGAAAGAAGGAGTGAGCCTCCAGAAAAAGGAAAGGATAGCACATCCCTAGGATGCTGTGTGAACTTGCACATATCTGAGCGTGGAAAATAACCAGACATGCAGGAATCTGGGTCTTCTTGGCAAAAAAGCAGAGGTACAGCATCTTCCCTGCAGTTCTGGGAAGATCTGGTTAAAGCTTCCTGTCTCACTGGAGCTGCAGTTGCATCGTCTGAAGAACATCCCATATGTTGGGATTTTCTGCTCCCTGATGAATTAGGCACAGAGCTTTAGAGTCACTGTTTTTTTGATGTGTGCCTATATTTAGTTTCATTTTAATGGTCTGCTAGACTTCTCTGTAGTTAGCTAGCAAGACCTGCTTCAATAGGTTACTGCGCTATATCTGTGTATATATTGGACTCACAGCTATGAGAAAAACTGTGAGTCTTGGAGCCTGTATTTGTACACTACTTTTTCTGCACTGTTCCCAGAGCAGACATATCTCTGCTCTTTTCTCTGATCCCATCCAAGCATGGAATCTCAGGGTGACTCATGGGAAAGGCCTGTTTAATTTTATAAGCCTGGGATTTCTTCTTAGGGTCATGGGTGGTGGGGATGTAACTGGAGAGGAGTTGAGATCCAGCAAAAACACTCCTTGGCTGTTAACAGCTCTGGGGCGTAATGACAGAAAATGCTCCTCCAGCCTGCCTTTTGTGCTCCCATGGGAGCTGGGATTGCTGAGTAGTCTGAAATTCGGTCACCTTCAGCAGCATCCTGGCTACCACTAAGAGAAGCATTATAGGGCATGATGTGGAAGAAGAGGGGAGGGAAGATAAGGAAATGGCACAGTCTCCAGAGCCAGCCCAGCTCTGATAGATGGCTTTGGGTATGCATTGCCCTATTAGGGGCAAGTTAATGAGAGAGTGATGACTTATAAATACACAGTATAACTTGGGAGAAAAGACCCAAGAGACAGTTGTGTGACCAGCCATCAGTTTCTGGACTCAAGAAGATGCTGTTTACACCAGCGGCATCTAAATATGCATCTGAATCCGTAACTCCAGCAGTAAGCATCAAAAGGGCTAACTAATAAAACCCTAGCTTGGCACTGCATCTTTCCACTGGCAATCACTGAAGGAGAGAGTTTCACTCTGGTGCATGTAGTTGAGTTCATTTCACTTGGTGGACTCCTTAAATTCAGGCAAGCATCCTCCCGAAACAGTGTGGATATTTTCTCATAGCTTTTACAAATTTGTGTGAAAAATGCTTTACCAGAAGCCATTTTGATCAACTGATGTTTGCTGCATTCCAAAAAAGAGAGCAAGGTTGCATCCCACCTGGTCTTGGTAAAGTGAGACAGTTTTGCTTTTTTCTCCATTATTTTAGCTGCACCCCCTTCATCATTCCTTCAGCTACATGTAGCAGTACATCAGAGAAGGAGCATAAATTCAGCAGGTGAGCAGGGACAAAGGGTCATGGAAGCAGACCTTGTCAGAGAAGCTGATGCATGGAGCCTGGTCAGTACCTGGGTGGGTAATACATCACCACTGCTGCAGAGGGAGAGGGCACCCTCTATTGCAGCTGAAATGGAAACCCCTACAGGAACAGGGTTTCTCCCAGGGATGGTAGTGGGGGGAGGTAGATATAAGAGGATCAGTTGTAGATACTTACAAGTACATGGGTGGAGGAGGCAGTGCCGCTGCAATTTTTTCACTTAGGTGAAGCTAATCCCTAAAATCACCTCCTGATCTCAGCTAGAGACACTAAATCCAGTATAGATTTCCAAATAATTTGCTGCCCTCAATGGATGAATTTTGGCCTCCAGAAGCAGAACCTGTTTGTCTTTGGGACAGGACCCCAGTGTAAGAAGCCCTGAAAGAAACCATTAGTGTGGTTCTTTCTCCCTGACAAAGCAAGTGCCACACTTTGTGTTTTCTGTGGGAAGTATGCTCAACTCAGATATGCCTTCAGGGGACAGTGTGTGCCCCTTTGACTACCTTGACCTGGAATTCCTAATGGAGCTACTTTGGCTCTCAAAACAAGGGTTCCTTCTTTTGCCCATGAGTGTTTCGACCTTAGAGCTCTTCCAGTTATGGGTTCTCAGAAATTAAGCTGGTGAGTGCTCTGTCAGCACCACTGTAGGCAAGAAGGTCTGATGGGATGGTGCTGATGTAACTTGTAATCAATCACATTATTTGCAAGTGGCTGTGTAGTGTTTACATGGATTATGACACTGAGAAATTGCTTGAAAAATCTATCTCTGGGTCTCTTTCTGGGTGTCTCCACAACAGTGTCTGTCAGGCAAGCTCATATCACTCTCCACAGATGTTAAAGGCTAAAACTTAGTGCTGGGTCTGGTTTGCAGGTAGCAGGATCCCAAAAGCTCAGGAAATTGTCTTGAAGGCCTTGATCAATGCCGGTGGGAGTTTTTTGTCTCGAGGTAACAGAGACTGGAAAATAGAGCAAATGCTTATCAGGCAGCCAGGTTTGGAGGGGAAGGGATTCAGGGCAACAAAAGACACTCCTGGTTTAGAATGCACCGAGCCTGCAGAGCCGTCCATGAGCTCCTGTAGGGCCATAGCAAGGTGTGCTCTGCATCGTTTCTCTAGGAGGCCCTGAGAGCAGAAGTGGTTCAAGCTATTGCCCCTGAGTATTAAACTAGAAAATTACTCCATGCAGCCCAAATCAAAGATAGCTTTACAAGTGGGAAGGATTGTTGGGAAGACCCTAGGAGCACTGTGGCTTCCTCCTCCCTTTCCTCTGCTGGCACTTCCTAGTGCAGCAAGCATTCATGCAAGAGTTGCCATGTGCCTCCTTCCTCCCTCCTTCCCCCATCAGCACTGCAGTTGTGTCCAGCTTTGTACCCTCCCGTAATAGCAGCTATAACCAACCCTGCAAATCAGCTCTGTAATTATGGGGCCCAGTGTGGAGCAACAGGATGAATGTGCTGGTCAGCAGCCTCTTTGAGGGAAACATGCAGATACACCATGGGGCCCCCATAGGTGCTGAAAACAGTTTGTACCAAAATGCAGACTGTCTGAGCAGGCTAGCTTAGTGGTGATATGTGCTTTTGCTCTCTCCAAATGTAGGAGAGCATCATCTCCCTCTGCCCTGTTCTCCTCTGTGAAACTTCTCAAAGGGCAATTGCAACAACAACTGCACAGTGAGCCATGTCTCTTTGCAAAAGAGATTGGAAAATAAAACAGCAGGCAAGGCTGCAGTTTTCCTCTCTGTCCTCTATGACAGACATTTGCAAGAGTAAGGCCCAGGTCTGCTGCAGAGTGCATGAGTTGTGCCTGAGATCCCAAACTTTGTGCTTTTATGCTTTTAGTCATCGATGAACAGAACAATTACATGCTCCTTCTGGATGTGCTGCCTCTTCTGCAGAGAAATTGTTTGTTGTCATGGATATTGCTTTGTCTTGAGAGACACATAACCAAACTGAATTTAAACAGATGTTTGTGGGTCAATATTTCCATAGGAACAAATGCACAGCTTGAGGCTTCCTAGTATTATTTTACTTGACCCTAATGCAAGGAGAATGAAGCACCTAGAGGTTCAGCTGGAGAGGTAATGAGTACCCCTTAATTGTAAGGAAAGACAAATAAATTCTGTAAATTATTTTACCCAAACCCAGAAAGGTAAAGGAACTTCTCTGATCTCAGCAGCCAGAAAGATCAGGTTGAAGTTTCTCTATTGTTTCTTCTTGACAATTTGAAACTACTTTTTCTTGCCAGTCCTATTTTTTTTTTTCAGAAGTGCCTTTCAGTCTGGGGTTTCCAAGATGTGTCATATTGCAGCTCATAAATGGACTTGTGTTCTGAGTGAACAATAGTTGTTACTGTTTAATGCAGAGATTTGATAAAATTTGCTAATGACTGCTGCAGAAAATGGGCAGATCAAGTGAAGAGAAGTTTTCGGTTTCTACCCAGGAGCAAAACTCCCACTCCCTTACTTATGAATTTCATTAGGTGGAACTAATTAAAGGGATGTTTCTTATTACGAAGATGAGAAGCAGTCCGAGAGGAGTCCAGGGAGGTTTGTACACCACAGCACCACTGCTACATTTTTAAATCCTGTGAAAGCATTGCGTCCTATTTAATTTGACATTCCTTGTGTTTGTTTCTCTTCGTGACTCATAGCACAACACTGGCAGCAAGCCTAGGAAGTAGGTTTTGGGATCTGGCGTGGAGACACTGGTGGATTGTATTCCAAGTGTCGTGCTTACATTACACCACCAGCCATGAGAGCATCCAGCAAACTGTGCTCATACACCAGCAAGCTGGTGGCTGCAAAAATCAAATTCACAGCTGCAGTGGCAGGTCGAGGCAGGCTTGACTTAGCATTTAATTTGCCACAACTATTAGCCTAGCTTGTTTAATATGAAAAAGTTTTAGTCTGTGAATAAAAAAGCTCTGCAAAAATGCAGTTCTTCTAGCTGTTATACTCTGTTTTTAAGCAATGGGTTGATCCCTTTCAGCTTCTCATCTGTCCCCTGACAGCATTTCAACCGCTAGATCTGCACAAAAATAGGGTGATCAAGTAGTTGTTGGTAAAAATTGCATGAGGGTTCTGATTTCACACGCTGATGGGAAGTAAACACATTGATTTTCACGCTGATGGGTACTTGATTGTGAGGGGGCGTAATGGCAGGTGGCAGCAGCTCTGCCTCAGCTCTTCAGCTCTCATTCTCTCTGGTATAGCCTCAGACCTCAGATTGTTGCTCCCTCTGGCTTAAACTAATTAAAAGGCAAGGGCATCCTGCTGCTCTTGTGGACTCTGAAAGTGAAAGCTTTAGGAATATGTCTTGAGAAAGACTGAGTAGCTTATCTAGTGTTGCTCTCCATTTGGTCTTCTGCAGAATAAAAACTCACAGCAAAGCAAATAAAGTGCTTGGGAGGGTGTTTTAGCTTTGCACGGACATTTCACTACCAATAAAGCCAGCAAAGCACAAATTACAGCTGGATGGTAGGCTATGTCAAACCACGCTTCTTTAACACAGTCACCCTCTGTGGGAGGACCAGAGTCAAGATTTAGGTTGTCTTTCTTTGCAGATTTCTTCTGAAAGAAGACAGATGATTTCTTGCAGCTTGGTGACAGGATATGAGTAAGATTTGGGGAATGCACCATGAGAAGCAATAATTTTCCAGCAGAAGAAATACAAGCATCATTGAAAGATATTTGCTTGTGGTGGCTCTCACAGTTGTGGTAGTGGCTTCTTGTGTCACTGAAAATGCTGTGTACATGCTTGTACATGTTCTGCTGGAAACAGAGCTAAGACCTCAACAGAATTAAATTTAGTTTAGTTTTGTAAATTTACGGGGAATTTACAAAGTGGCAGGTCAAGGACAGGATGCAACATTAATGCTGCCTTATGTAGAGCTGAACAGCGTCATTAATTTTGAGTGATTCTGGATTGATCTTTTTAAATATTAACCAGAATTCAGCTAAGCAATGGAGCAAAACAAAAACTGCTCTCTATTGCCTTCCTTGGGACTTGCTTTCTTAAGAAAATAGATTCTCAAAAGCAGTTCTAGCCTTCAGAATGACCATCCTAAGATCAACAGGAACAGTACAAATCCATCTCTTCTTCTACTGTGCAAGCATCCAGGGCCATGAAGAAACAGGAGTGTGCTTGGGAATCCAAGGCAGCATATACTTATTTTCTCAGGTGTTCCTGGAAATGCTTGTTTGCATTTTATTTTGCTCTCAGGCACTATGGAAAAAAATTCAGAGAACATTTAATTCTCCCTGAAATGAAATGTCTCTTTCCTTTTTTTTACAAGCTGTAGGTGTAGAAGAGCAGAGTGTTATTTGCTGTTGCGAGCTCACACCAAGGCTTCTGTCCTCTTCCAGAGTTACAGAGCTCCTTTATTTAGAGTTACACCATGAAACATCTCTGGGGCTGCACATGTACTGGGATACATGAACAAAAGTAAAATTAATCAAGCCATTAATGCATTATTTAGGTTTTGGGGTTTTTATGGGTTTTGCTGCATCTTGGTCACAAAGAAGAAAGCCAGCACCATTACCATCAGCCATCTGGAGATGGACCAACACCTGGATATACACACACACACTCCTCCTCACACCATCTCCTTCTTCTTTTAAATTCTTGCTCAAGATTTTTTTCAAGTCTTCCTAAACAGCTGCCTGTCTTCCCTTTTGGAGGGAGGAAATGGAAAACAGCAGCCATGACCGAGGCTGTCGGAAGCGGTTGCAGACCAGCCGTAGTGAGCTTTCTGTCCAGGTGATACAAGAAAACACAAGAGCCAGGAATGGCTTCATCTGGTGGCAGAGTGATGGATCCTTCTTATCCAGGGGAGAGAGGATGGAAAACAAGTGATTATTGGAGACTTCCTCTAAGGTTGCGTTTTTATATATATTTCATGTTTCAATGGTAAATGTGGTGAAAGGGCAATCCTCTTGTAACTCTCTGGGTTGTAGGGCAGACTGAGCTCTGTAGATGTTGTTTGATTTTCATGCAGTCCAAATCAGTTTAGCACTGGTAAAATATTGTTTTATCCATGTAAAGCAATCTCTGTTTTCAGCCTGGGCTGTCAGCTCTTCAGTGCACACGTTTTCTCTGCAATAAATGTTCTTCTCCAAGGCTGTAATTTTCTGTGAGGGGAAGCATTAGATAGAGGTCTGATTTATCAATTATCCTTATAAAAATGATGTGGCTTCCCATAGTAAATTGGTATTATTTTTAGAATGACATTTTGCTACTCACTGTAATAATAAACATGTTACAACAATGACTTCAATTTTTTTTTTGACCTTGTGCACATGGAATCAATGAATTATCCAACTGAGAGGAATTACTTATCTTCTTTCTTAGCTATTTCTCCTCAAGCACTGCTTCTCCCACAAGGAAAGGTGGGGTGTCAGCAGGATGTGCATTAAAAATGTAAGCGCACTTCTTGAAATCTTGCAACATGCTAGAAATATCCAAATGGAATAACCTGACTGTGGGGTTAACAACTGCAACCTGTCAAAATATCAACCTAAATACAGCATTGGTCACTTAACTATGAGAAACATATCCTGATAATAACTTCTGCTTCCCTGCTGAATAGCATGTTTTAGAAGTATTTCTGTTGAGACTATCAAATGCCCCATGCATCATTTCCCCCACCTCAGCACTGGATGGCTACATGGGAGGAAAAATAATTTGAATTTCCTGAGATAGAAAACCCATCTATTTGCAGTCTTGCTGCTCCATTTTAAATAATGCACACGTCCTTATGTGCGTGTAATTTCTTCATGAGAACAGGATCTATAATAGCTAAGCAGTAAGCTCATAAGAAGCTCTGCCTCACCTGAAGGTATAATCCTTTATTTGTAACATCCCAACTAGTTTCCACCAGAAAGGATTATGGCTCCAAGTCAGAAATGGACAGAACCTGTGGAACCTAAGAAGTTAAGAGGTGGAATTTTCCCCACACATTAAGATGTCTCTAAGATTGATTTACTTAAAAACAAAGGAGGCACTTAGGTGTGCTTTGCCAGCAGAAATGCTCCTGACTAAGTTTGCTCCTGGTATGTCTTGCTAATGTCTGCCTGTGTTTTACTTTATTGATGAAGACAAATGGATAAACTATACAAATTGTAATGTAGGGAGAAATCTTAAATAACAAAAAATACCCATGCTTTAATTCTGTGGAAGTAGCAGCTGTGAACGTTGTCTGACATGATTTTACTAATGTAACAAAATGGGGGTATTTCCACTAAAATCAAAGCAGAAAAAACAGCAAAGATTCGAGATCTGACCTGAATTTAGCACTAGGCAGTGTTGTCTGTCCCCTCCTGAGCCCTGCTGAGAGGCCCAGGCTTGCCCCAGGAGTGGGTGAGGTGTGCCCAGTGGCAGTGAGGCCATGTGTCTCCCCACCCAGCCCTTCTGTGAGGTGCAAACCTAAAGACCCAGCTCCACAGGATTGTATTGACAATTCCTGATTGCCCCAAGGACCACTGAAGTATCTTTTAGTTTTTCAGGAAAGAGTATGTAGCCTGCTCCAGTGATCTGCACTTGCTCACATCTCAGATTATAAATACAGGCGTGTTTGTACTCATGGCCTGACTCTGTCCTCACAGTTTGTGCTTGAAGGGTTGGGGTAGAAATAGGATAGGGGGAGATTGCTTGCTAGGATAGGCACCAAAAATAAAAGGCATCTGAGCAACAAGTGGAATCACACAGATGCAGGCTGTGGTTGGCACTTCTGTGTGATCTTTTCCTCTTCAGAACATTTGTGGGAGGCTGTTAATATATAACCTGTGCAATTGTGACTGTGGAGATGAGGGGTTCCATGTCCCTGTGCTTGGGACCACTGGATGCTGTGGTCTCATGGAGGCCTTTGCTGCTGGGCTCTGCCTTCCAGCAGCTTAGAGGAGGGAAGAGAAGCTTGATGCTTTGAGGTTGGTGCTGCTTGTGTGGCACAACTGAAGGCACTATATAAGGGCAGGAGACGTTTTTCCTAACTAGGGCTCTTCTGTCTCTCTTCATCCTTGTTCCATCGTGGCTTGCACAGAAATCCCCATGTGCCCATGGCAGCGAGTGGCTGGGACACAGCCTGTTCTAAAAAGTGCGGCCTTCATCACAAGGCCTGAATTGCCCCCAAATACTCAAGGCTGGACAAGCTTCTGCCCAGAGCTCCTCCCTTGTAGCTGCACAAACGGCAAACAAAAATTTGCTGGTGCCTCTCCCACTGGGAATATTGCTGTGAGCAAAACTGCCATGTTAGGGGTGAAATGTAGCGTCTGCTGCTTTTCATGGCATGGTGATTTCACTTACAGCACTGGGACTTGGATGGCCTGGGTATACTGGGGATGATGCACTGCACCATGAGTGCCATGGGGAATGTCATAAAGCAAATTGGGCCCTTTCCCTCCAAATGTCAAAGCCCAAATTCTGCCTGGAGCTGGTTCATGCTTCTGAAATTAATTTTACCAATCCAAGCTGATTCCAGAATATCCTCACTGCTTAGTTTCTGGTTACAGAATCCAGGGAAAGGCAAATCAAGCCAGAAGGGTGACCCGGCCTTCTGCCTGCTAACTCTGAGCCTGGAAGATGATACTACTAAGTGGTGGCTATTTACAGGAGGTTGTGACTTTTTGCAACACCTGTAAAGTCCCCTTAAACTTGGGACTGAGGACAAGGAGGTTTCACTCCATGAGTAACCCCTCAGCTCTGCAGAAAAGGCCAGGCAGTAAAATAATGCTAAATGAAAAATTGCAGGGTGAATTTGGCCTCATAATCACACACAGATAATTTGGTGCTTGAACAGAGTCAGCTGAATATAAACAAGTCTACAATGTTAGCCTCATTAATTGGAGCTATTTTTCTAGCAAGCCCCACGGAAATATGAAGTGGCTTCACTCTGCAATTTGCGATAGAGTTTGCTATTAAACGCGTTCAGTTTAATTGCGGCAATGCGTCTCGTTTTGGAAGCTTTCACAGCCACCATGTAAAAATAGCAGGAGATGGCAGAAGCCAATTCCCTGGCGCAGATGTCCTGCTCCATTTGCTGCGTGCTCTTAGAGCAGACAGGTGTGCTAGGTGAACCTGAGCTGCAGAGCACAATAATGCAGTGAGAGGCATTTCGGGACAAGTGGCTTTCCTCTACCAGTGGCACCGCACAGGGTAGGATGTCACAGGCTTTGGCTGTCCGAGCAGCCTGACCTCCATCCAGCTTTGGCTTTCTGTCCCTAATCACAGTGACAGACCTGTACATCTTCACACAAATACAGTACCTAATGTTGATCATGTCTGGCTGTTTTATGCTCTGATCCCATGACCTGCCAAGGATGAGATCATGCTGGGCTGCTGTATATCAAAAGCTCACGTCAGCCCCTTGTTGACTTTGGCCATATGTTGTCAGAGCAATGAAACAAAAATGTGTCTAACCTTGACGTGCCAGGGCTTCAGATACCAACGTAAAACATTTTTCCCTGATTGGGGTTATAAAGCCTTCTCTTTAAATGTGTGGTTTGTATTAATCTGTGTGCTTTAGGTTGAACAGAAACCTGCAAGTAAGTGAAGGCCAAAGCTGATTAGGAGCCAGGTGAGCATGCCAAACCCAAAGCTCTTTGTTTCAATGGCAGAATATAGGCACTGCATCCACAGCCATAAAAGTCTATTGCCTGACACAACAAAAACAGACTATTTGAGTGGTCTGGTTTGTCAGTCACACAGATCTGAGCTTTCAGCAGTTTGAATATCACCAAAAAGAGATCATCCCATCTATTGGAAGAGCTCTGGATTTGGTAGGTGACACAGGGCCAAAAAGAATTAATGGTAACACCATTTTGGGAGAATGAAAATAGCTGTCAAATCCAGCATCTCTTTCATCCTTGCAGCCACTGCTAGAGGTGCACAACCGCTGTGCTATGCCTGATGCAGCTTCTGGCTAGTATGGAGTCTGAGACAGATGATGAAGTTGTGGCTTTTCTCACTGCCATGAGGAGGACAGGTCTCATTCACAGGGCAAGAAGCAGTGCAGAGTTATCTGAAGCAGAAGGTGCCCAGAAGTCATATCTGTACAAGCAGAGTTCAGTGATGATCCACGAACTCGGTGCCACGTGCAGCAGGGATCTTCCCCAGCCCATTGTCCGGTTCTGCCACAGTGGTACAGACCCATCTCTTCACCAAGACCTTCTGACTCTGTCTGCACATGTGAGCAGCCAGCCTGTCTTGGAGAATGTCAGAGCAATTTCACAGTGCCTGTTTTTCAGGGGCACGTACTGTGATGACACATGTCACCCAGTGTCATCTGTGGCTGAAAAAATATAGCATTCAGGAGTCAACACTTGGCAGAAACAACAGCACAGGCTCAAATTTAGACAGCAATAATTTATGCTGTGCAGACCATGGCTTGCTGGAAGGGGGCATGCTCTCTGGAAGGCAGGCAGGAAAATGTGTTGCTAATTTTACTAGACAACTTCTGCCCTCCCCTCCTTTTCCTTTTGTAGTTGCCAGCCTTCCTGGTTATTCTTAAAATAGAAACATCTGATGCCTTGTTTAACTTACTCTGGGGCCTGAAGAAGGAGGAGGGGATAAATCCCCTCTCCGCACTGTGTCCGTCACACTTCTCTGCTGGGAATTGCATCCTGGTTTGCCACCTGCTGCCTGTTTCACACTTCCTCCCCACTCTCCTTTTCCTGCCCCAACTTGGTGATGGCTTGGGGACTCCCCTGCAATTGTCCCACGGTCTCACATCACTCTGTGACCCCTCTTGTGTGGCAGCGTGCTGTGCAGGCACGATGCAGGTGACAACTGGCACAGGAGGGGGCTCTGGCCTGTGCCACACAGGCAGGGCACCTACTCCTGCAGTGGGAAGAGAAGCTTGAAATGGAGAAGGGGTATTTCAGTGTGGCTCAAACAGAGCTCTCCTTGAATTTCAATGAGCCTGTGATTGTTGCCTGCTTGCTCGCAGTTAATCCCCCATGTGGTATTAGCTTCAAGAGGGGTGACTCGGTCGTGTTGTGCTGCTGAGCACACTGTGCTAGCTGTGAGAGGAGCAGATTGTGCCTCCAAAGAGTCTGAGTGCTTCCCAATCCTCATACAATGATCCCTGTGTAAGATTGCAGTTCTTATTTCTCTGTCCCGTGGGAGATTGCCTTTCCCTCGACTACAAATGAAAAATCCAGTTTGAATTGTGGGGGGGTTTTCTCAAGAAAATACATGGAGAAAACCTACAGGAGGCTTCTGGAAGCATCCTCACAGGGCAGATTTTTTTTGCCCCTTTCTCTGCGGAAGATGCAGACAGTACTCAGAGACAACAAAGCCTGTGTGCTCTTTATGGGCTCAAAGCAGCAGAGCACCCCTCCCCAGAGGAGGCAGGAGTACAGCTGAGCACAGCAGAGGAGCTCCAGCCATAGGACTCCCACCTATGTGTGGGAGTGTGCCCACCTCCCCTGTAATCACGTTGCATCTGCCCCACCCCATTTGTCCCAGGGACAACCACAGGACAGTTCTCCAGATAGGATGCCCTGCTCCATGTGATCTGGATGACTTTTTTTTTTTTGTAAGGGACTGTAATGCAGCCAGGATGTCATTGGGCTAAATTCCATCCAAGCCATGTCTTATACAATTATCTAGTCCTTGTTATCCTGCCAGCTCAAAAGTTCTAAAAACCTCAATTACAAAGCAATGAGAAATGTAATGGAGCATGGAAAATACCAGTGAGGAATACATTCAGATGAAAAAAATAAGAAACCTTTCCTGGGAGGAACCTTTTGAACCCTGGAGGCATAAGAAATTTCTCTCCTTGACTTCTCTCTCTTTTTGTTGTTTAACGAGCAGTCCCCACCCTCATGTTTGATCTCAAGCTGCTCAGACTTTGGAAATGTATTCTCTTTGTGTATGCTGAGTCTCTGTTTTCTCATGGCTTTGCAGTGGAACAAGATGCAAATTTTATGGTCCAGTGCAATATACAAATTAATATTAATATAGAAATATTAGTGGTGCCTTCACTAAGGCTTCGGTTAAGGACAACCTCAGTTTTGCAAGAAGTAAGCAGGATCTCTACAATCTCAGGAATGTTTGTGCATTGTGATGGAGACCCATAAAGCATTTATGTGTGCTAAAACTGTAATGACCAACAGGCTTCCCACGATTTAAAAACCAAAGTAACATCAAGAAATTTCTGTTTAGGTAGCTGTGACAACGGCATGTGAGAGGGCCATCCTAGCTTTCCTCCAGGACTGCAAACATAGTTTAGCCATCTGGCACATGAGACTAGGAAGTTTAAATTGGATTTTAATAATGCATGGCACTCTCTGATACCAAAGGAAACTCACTCTACTTACATCTTGAAAACTGCAGCCTGTGCTGAATCCCAAAGCCTGGAGTAAATCTGCTGATTCTTTTCAAAAGGGTGTTGAGCACTTTGCTATAAAGAAAAAAAAACCAACAGCTCCACTATAAAAGTAAATGATTTGAGCTTGTCATTTCTGTTTTGCAGAGGAAGTAGCAATTGGGTGACAGGTGTGTAAATTCCCCAGCAATACTGCTGAACACAAAGCACACACTGATTTGAGTCTGTCCAATGGAAATCCTTTACCAAACTGCCTCCTAGAAGGAAATGATCACAGTAAACCCATCAATTCCTCACGAGCTCTGAGAAGCTGGAATTTCTTTCCTTGTTTGTTTCTCCAGAGAAACTTTAAGCTTTGGAGATTGAAAAGCTAATGATGGCTCTTAAAACAAACTGACTTTTAAAATTAGAGACTAATGCAAGAGACAGGAGAGATGAAGGATGGTAGTTAGCAAGGTTAGACACTTCTTCCAAACTTGGTATTCCAGCTTTAAACAGCTGTATATAATTTCTGCCTCTGACCTAGGCAAAGCATTATTGATGGGTCCCAGTGCAGCTTGCATGGCTCCCTTTTACTCCTTCCTGCTATCTCCTGTGGACTGGCTCCAGTTCCTAAATAGCTGGGGTAAATTATTAACCACATGTACTCTTCAACTAGCTACCACGCGGTTTTCACCTTCCAGACTGGAACCAGCTCAGTTTTTTTCCTTCAGGATGAAAAATATATCTGGATGCAGGCATGTGGGTTTCTCTGCATCTTTCATAAAGTGTTTGCTAAAGAAGGCTAAAAAAATGTTTCTGTCCATCTCTGCCCTCCTGTGTCCTCTGCACTTGTTGCAGCTTGAATCGCAAAGACCACAATGATACACATTATTTTTAGGAAGTTTTACCAGAGCTCCCTGCAAGGGCAGGAGCTCTGCCTGGCCACCACCACCACCTCAAGTGACAATGGATCCTCAAAGAGTGTTTTGGGACAGGAGGTACCTGGTCTGTAATCGGAGCCAAAAAAACCTAACAGGGGGGATAGAGGTGGATGGGCTCTGAGACAAGGGCCATATTGTCTGAGCACAGAGGTGGCTGCAGGGGACCATCCCAAATCCAGGTGTAGAGGCCAATCCCAGGCCTGCAGACAATGCCCCTGGATGTGTGCTGAGAAGTGGTGAAATGCAGTGATTAGCTGCACAATAAAAACCTTGTCATGTCAAAAATCATTGCCCTAAAGGTCTGCAGCTGAGTTGGAGAGACATCAACCCTGTTTTATCCCTGCCTGGGGAGCCTCAGCCCTACTCTGCACTGTCAGATTTGGCATCACCAAACTCTTGTTACATCTGGTCTGTATTTGAATCAGCCAGAGCCTTCATGCTGCCAGGCAAGAAATTCAGGCTCATTGTTGATACAGCTCTGTGGGACATTATGATCCTCCCCAACATTACATTCTGGGAGAGGTGAACCTATTATCTGCTTCCCTGGAGATTACCTACTACTTTTCTTTGTCCTGCTAACAGCTCTTCTTCTCCATCAGAAGTTACCTTCTAGAGGTGGTCCATCTGCTATCTATTGAGCTGCAGCAAGCTGCATCTGCAGCACATGTGAAGGTAGGGATGGAGCACTTCTACCACATTTCTAAGACTGGCATTCTGGTTCTCTCAAACCCAGACTGTGGCTTCATGCAGCGACCTCTCTGAAATGCTGCCTTTCCCAGGACATGCACCTGCTCTGCAGGGGAAAAGTTTCTGGTCCATTTTCTGCACAAGGGCAACATCATTCCTGGCAGACATCTTCCCCCCTGGCATTGATGGGGACCTTCAGGGATGGAAAAACCACAGCTCTCTTGGTCTTCTCCAGTGTTTCCTTGTATTCACTTTTAAAAGCCTTCCATTCCCTTTGGTCTAATTTCTCACTTTTACCATTAAATAATTTCCAACTAGAGCTGACTACCCTGTTGGCCCATCCATCTTACAGCTTGTCTTTGCAGTACGCTGGCCCACATTGTGCAGTTCAGTCCCACTGATGGCTTTGAGAGAAGACCATCAAGTGGAGCAGTGCAGAATTACCCTATGTTTCTATGCTGGGACTCATGTTCATACATCCAGTACAAGACTTACCTCTTTAAAAGCAACAAGATATTATTGAGCTGTGTTCAGCCCATAGCCCACTTCCCCAAAACTCCTACTGACCTGATAATTCCCTGATGTGATTGTGAAAAGGTATTTTTTGCTATGCAGTGCAGAATTTCATCAGTCACATTTGAGTTCAGATATTTCTTAAATAGTTATTTTTTAAAATTCTTAGTCTATGCATTAACCTACATGCAACCTCTTCTAGCTTCACATGTCACTAGCAAAAGTCCCTTCTTTTCTATTCCCAGATTGTTACTGAAAATGTGAAGTGCCATTAGTCTTGGCCCAGATCACAGACCACTGCCTGAGCATCCTTTCAGCCTGTGAGATGAGACTACGGCACTGAGAGCTGCTCTCCAGCTAGGATTTCCCAGACACTTTTGCAACCACCCCAAATAATTTATTCTACATAATACCTTCCTAAATGAGAAAAGTTGTGTGACATTTACTGATTCTCCCACTAACTTGTAATGAAAATAACATTGAGATTGATCTGACAGAACCCGATACAATTAGATCTGTTTGATGCATGCTGGCTGTTAATAATAGCCTTGTTTTCTCCCAAGCACTTACAAAATTGTGTGTGATTTGTTCCAGTAGGATTTATGGAAGTGGCATTGAGCAGTTGTTAGCTACCAGAGTTATTGCTGGAGTCCTGAAGTCCATGGTACTCTGCCTCTGTCAGAAGTACTATGGGCAAAGGCAAGTTTTAGGCCCTGGATATTCTGAATTTTCTCTGCATTGCAAAATCATAGGACCTTTGATATTTAATTAAAGCAAGTATCTTTCTTATCAATGCAGAAATGCACCATAAATATTTTGCAGGCAGAATGGGAATGTTCAATAGGAAATGCTAGGGCAGCCCTGGAAGCTGTGGCAAAGCTAAGCTCACCTCTTACTTAGGTGGAACTAAGCCCTGACTTGCTCACAGTGGGGCTCCTTGGAGTCACACACAGGAGGAATAGGATGCCAGGCTTCTTGGAAGACAAACAGGGACATGTTGGGTGCTCTGGGGTTAGGCAGCAACTGAAAGTTTCTGTTCAGTCTGATGGATTCTGGGCGTCCAGGGCCATGGGTCTGCGGTCAGGCTCAGACCTTTTCTTTCCTACCTTGCATACAGCTGTCATGTACTCCTAAGGGACTGCAGTTGTTGACAAAAATGCAGGGCAGATATGGGCCTTGAGAGAGAAAAAAGCCCTTTATGTCTGCATAATTATTACACTTGGAGGATCCATGAGCTTTTTTCAGGTGTGTAAACAAGGAGGAATCTCATGCCGGCCTCCAGCACAGCTGGATGCCCTGAGGGGCATCCCAACTTTGCCCCAACAGCTAGGCCTGGAAAAAAAATAACCCTCTCATAAGAACTACTCCCATAAGAACAGTGAACTGTTTCCCTTATTGCTGACCTAAGAATGTGTTTCAGGTCCTCAAATGTGGCAGGAAATACCCTGGATGAGTAAATTGCTCCCCAGCTGCAGTGAGCATGTTGTTCCTTCTATAGCACTCACAAACGCCCAGTGTGGTTCAGATTTTCATTCCTGAAGTTTTCTCACACCAAGCATAGACACCCTTACTTTTAAAAAAAATTATTTTATGGCATGGTGTGTTTGTTTTTATATATTTTTTTCTTGGAGGATCACAGCATAAATACCAAGAAAGGGTCTGTGCAATCCAGCCATGACAGGTGCCTTCAGCTGCTGCTGAGACTACATAAGGCATCCAAAAATAAGTGTAAAACTTCCAAGTTCCAGGGAAAACCTAGTTTATAGGGATTTATTAAAGCCAGGGAGGAGGAGCAGGCTAGCTGGAGCTGAGCTTCCACCTGGCTCCTGTCTTGTGGCAGGAGTCACTGAGCTCTGCCTTTCCCATGTGAGCACAGGGGAAGCTGCCTCCTGCAGCCTGTGGCAGGTGATTTCAGAGGGAGATCTTGTTTCTGCTGTGCCAAATGCCAGGTTCTGACAAGCCAGGCAACGTCCTCAGCATATGCCTTCTGGTTAGGATCTGGGGGACGTGGAGAGATCATGCCTGAGCTACGAAAACAGTTCTGTTCTCATGTCAAGTTTGCAGTACACCAGCATGTAGGAGTGCTCATTCCCTTTAATTTTTATCAAAATTTTAAAAAAATTTAAAAAAAAAGGAAAAGGAAAGAAATAACGATCGACAAATGAACCACAGTTTTGTTTTCATGGTTGCTTAAATCTCAGTCTGAAGTCAAGATGCTGAATTTCCAAACACTCTATGTAGGTGATTTTCCTTCCCCTTCTCACAACCTCAAGGAAAGTCTGATTTTCATAACCACCATATTTAGGGGTTTTCTTTCTCTCTCTTTACTTTTTTTTTGATCATGCAAGATATTTTAGATCAGATTTTAAAAAACACTAAGGAATATGACTGTGTACATCCAAAAGTTATTATTCTTATGGGATAATTTGACTAATGAAATTTTAATTGTATTTCAGAGAACTATATGCTGTTGTGGTGTACTATTTTTGCACTCATAGCTAGTGCTATTAAAAAATTGTAGCTGATACAGAGTGATATAGGAGTATGCCAGCTGGACTCAGATAATTTAATCAGATTACTTTGGCTTTGAAATCTCTTCATTGGTTAGTTATAAAATTTCCTATTAATTTTAGAGCATTCCTACTTATTTTGAGGGCTCTAACTGCATTATCTTGAAACCTCAGAAATTATTTAAGAAAGAAGAGATATTTCAGGTTCTTGTTCTTACTCTGTTTCCTTCTAGTAATTTTTTTCTGACATTTCAGCTTGTGTAACTTTGGGATGGGTGTTGAATAGCTTCTGAAAGTACGTGAGTGCACTTTCTTTTAAAGGTTGTTGTCTACATATCCAAAATCTCCTGCCTTTACAGATTTGAAAGTCTTAAGCCCATTTCCATATGCAGTCCTTTCTACAGTTTTGAAATTTGGAAGTTTCTTGTTTGAATAAAAGACATGCAGCTGCAAAAACCTGTAAAACATCAGTTACAAATTCTGGTTTGCCCCCCCACAATGATACGCTGGAATGGATCATAACAGCTACTTGGTGGGCAATGCTTGAGTGGAAGAAAAAAGCAACTTCTGGTGCTGGATACCACAAGCAGAAAGAGGAATAAATAACTGACGCCCAACTGACTTCATATTGCATGGAAAAAAGTGCTCACCAGAAGGACATCAGATAACAGAGCACTTTGCCTAGCGAGGTAATTATGATTCGAACAGGAGATGTCTTCAAGGCAAGATGAGATAAACTCTCCTGGAGTACAGTTTTGGCAGTGTGGTGGCACAGGAGGAAGGTGAGGGTCTGAGGGCCACAGCCTGGTGTCTGGTGATCTGCTTCCCTTCCCAGCACACCACAACATTCTCCACTACCATCAGCCTCTCCTCTTCCCAGGGGACAAACGGGCAGGAGGCTGGCAGGGCGCCCACTGCATTTCACAGGAAGGAACCGGGGCCAAGATAATCACCTAGTAAACTCCAAATCAACCCTGGTTTGGGCATGGGACGGACAGATGCACCGAATAAGGACAGCCAGGGTCTGATTTCCAAAGGTTTGAGCTTATCTGAGCCTGCTTGCTCACTTCCTATCAAGTGGGGATGTATCTGGTGCCTGTGCTGGTGCCAGTCCTGGCTGGTTTTTTTCAGCTTCTCATTAGAGAAAAAAGGGAACTTCTGCTGTGTTTAAAGAGCAGGGCTGGGAAGAAAACCCCACTGACAGCATATGCTTTATGACAGCACTAGCACATTCATTGTGAAAGTGATGGGCAGCTAATGATGTCAGCATAGGAAAAAACCCAAAGCATGTTTGTTTTCTTCTTTTTCTCAAAAGCTCTGGCCTGAGAAGGGGCTGCAGAAACAATCACTGCCTGAGAAATCAGGGCAGTATTTAAAAAAAAAAAAAAGAAGTGGGGGAGAAAGTGGGATATATAAGTAGTGCCAGCTGGATGTGAAATCAATCTGGCATTTCAAAATGTTGAAAATATTTATTTCCTATTCATTTGGTCTGAAACAACAGCGCTGTTGCCACATCGTTATTCAGAGTTAACATACTGGAAAGGAGACACTAACAGAGACCCACATGCTGCTCAGCCTCCCCAGGAAAGGACACTATTGTGAGACAGTGTCTTCCCTTGAAAGACAAGTGTCTACTAAGCAAGGTAAGAGCTTCCCTTGAAATGGACAATATAAACCTTCTGTCTCCAAATTACTATAATTTTGAAATTAAGGGGCTCTAAGGTAAAGATATGTGAATATGAATAACAGTTCTTTACTATGAAAATTAAAATAGAAATGAGGCAGTATGAAAAATAAAAACACTGACAGAATCAGAATACACTCTGACACACTGTTAATCAAGGTGTTGGTAGCAGTCCGATTGAATGGTGGCTGCAGTTCTTCTGGAATGATAGATGTAGTTCTGTTGAAGCAATTATCCTGTAGAAGGGTGTTGTTCTCCTCTGAAAATCCAGTGGTGGTCCAGTCTTCCACTGGGAATCCAGCGGGAAATGGCTGACTGTGGTGTTCCAAGCCTCAGATTATATCCAGGTAAGAATGCTTGGCTCCTCCCCCTAGGCAGAGCATCTCACAGTGGGATGATGTAATTTTATCAGTCATGCAGTGAGACTCCATGGCCATTAACAGAAGATATTCCCCTGGAGGGAGGATGGGTCGTGGAAGAGTTAAAGAACACTGTCCCACCTGGTTTTAACAGCTGTAGAAATAGAAAATTCATACTTTTGGTTACATCTTGCATTTCAACCTAAGACAGACAGTGGTGCACTACAGGGAAGGATGCTCCAAGCAGGAGTGCTCCCTGGATCCAGGGCAGCAGATGGAAAGAAAAGAAAAGAAAAGAAAAGAAAAGAAAAGAAAAGAAAAGAAAAGAAAAGAAAAGAAAAGAAAAGAAAAGAAAAGAAAAGAAAAGAAAAGAAAAGAAAAGAAAAGAAAAGGAAAACCAACAAAACCCTTTTCAATTTGCAGGAGCAGCCACTGAAAAAAGGGCAGCTGCAGCTGAGATAGAGGAGGGCTGATGGCAATGCAAGCAGCAAGCTTTCCTATGTAAAATCTTGCATTATTTGTGTCAGTCCTCATTCATTTGGCAGGCATTTTATATCTGAGCTTCCTATACACAGAAGTTGAGAAAAATCTCCACAGAATATACAGCATAGCCTTGTATCAGGCTCTGTTGGCTGTTCTGAGCATCCCAGTTTTCAACAGGAGGATTCAACTTCTTCAGTCTTCTCTAGCTGACCCTTGTTCCAAGCCTCCTCTTGGAGTTTTGTTGCCTCTAGTAAGTGCTATCAAAATAACAAGGAAAAGCAACCTATGCTATGGACTCACACACCTGCTCTCCTTTTCTTCAGCCAAGTCTGGGAGCTGTGGCAATGAGAAGCCATGTATCTTGTTGAGCAAGTCAACTTGGAAGTGTCAAGCAAGAAGATACATTCCATACTTTGCTTTAATGCCTGCTTAGGAGCTGCTCTGTGGTTAAGATGAACCAGAGACGCTGGAGAACCAAAAAAGCCAGAAATTTGGGTAGCACAGGGGTGCAGGCTGTCCCTGTGCTAGGACAGGTGTCACAGAGCTGTTCGGAAGGTGACACATCCTTCTGAATAGCTCTGTGACACCTGTCCTAGCACACCTGTCTCCATCTGGGGAGAGGCTATGTGCTCAGCATCTTGGACCCTCCCTCCACCACTGGTCTGGGGTTGTCATTGTCACTGCTTTTGTAAAACAAGACATGCCAAAAACTGCATCACACATCCCAGTTTTTCAACTTTGCAAGGAAAGACTTCAGACCTACCTGGACAAGTAACGGAGGGACACTGGTGAAGAAGAAGGTCCAAAAACAAATTGGGAAAAGCAAAGGAGTCTCCATGGGTTGATTTAAAAAGGAAGTTGCTGTAAATCAAGATGAGTTAGACCCTGCAAGCACAGGAAGAAGCTAAGTTCTTTTTTGGTATAAACAGAAAGCAGACAAGAGGTGAGCAATGAGGCAGTGAGGAAAGAGGCAGGAGATATTCAGAGAGTACAACAAGTTAAAAACCTACTATAATTCTGTTTTCTATAAGCAGAGAAATATAAGTTTTCTACAAGCTCTTAGGAATTAGGGCCTGAAAATTCAAGACTACAGGTAACCAAGCCAGTCAGTGCACCTTATCGCAGAGGTAAGATCATCTCCCTGCCAGAACCCCTAAAGCCTCATTCAGTAGTTTGCATGAAATCTTTAATCGAACGTTAACTACCTGTTCTTTAAATCTACTCAGTCAGAGGTGTTAACCCAGATTTAGGAAATGGAAAATTATTCCTAGCCAGTTGGCCACTGTGGCCTGGATGTTAGGAAAGGCCCAGAACAAAATTTGAAGGGAAAATAAAAATTAAGAGGGTGTTCAGTGTGCAAAGAACCCTCCAGCCATGAAATTCAGAGTAGGTTTAGCAGGGGTAGCTCGAGTCAGAGTAGTCTGAAGGATAAACAATAGATGGATAGATAATTGATAATTCATTTACTACACAGGAAAGATTAAATAGATCCAATACAGCTGAATTTCAAGAGATTATTTTGATGTGTGGATACCTGGAAAATTATCAGGGAAGCTAAAGAAGATGGGCATTAATGTGAGAATGAGATGGGTAATGGTATGGCTCACAGTGAGAAATAGCTTTTGTGTTTTAGGGGAGCATCAAGCTGGAGGGAACCTGCCAGTGGCATTTCTTACATGTTGGTCCTGGATTTGCTTTCCTGGAATACTTACAGGACTGCTTTTGGCACAGACAAGTGGGAGCACCCTTGTTTATTGCACTGTCATGACAGAGCAGGATGAGGGCAGTTTCAGTGGAGAACTGTCTGAGTTTGCAGAGCAGGTTGGTATATGCAGAATGAGACGGGGTAACACAGAACTGTAAAGTGATGCACAAAGGAAATTTTTGCTATGCTTGGGGGAGTTTATCCATTGAAAAGCATCTGGCCTGGAGAGCCCTGAGCACTTGACTTCACTATGGAGAACAAATGCAGGGTGGCTGTGAAAATTCAAAGCAGACCTAATTGGTACAAAAGACAGCATGGAGAAAGGATGTAATGAGCCCTAATAAAGGTGCTGGCAGGCCTTGACTTAGAAAACTCACTTGCTGGAGGGAGATATTTTACTGAAATCAAGTGCAGATAAGGATATAAAACAGGGCTAACGGGAGTAAAATTACCTAATTGATGAAAGAAAAATAAAATATTTGGCTTATTTTCTTTAGCAAAATTGGGGCTGTAAATAGTTATGATTGCTGTCTATTGAAATAATGCAGGTAACCCCAAAGGAGGGATACAGATTGGGTAGATGGTTGACACAAAAGCAAATGTGTCTGAAGTGACTGCTGTCAGCTAAGGCTGGAAATGAGAGAATGTCTTCAGCTTGACAGCAGCAAGGCTCTGGGACAGTCTCAGCCTTCAGACAGGAGCAAATGCCCAGCTGTCATGGAGACAGATTTTGAGGAGGGTGAAAATGAACTGTAAGGAAGGGGGCAAGACTTGAAGTTATACATTTAATTCCCACCCTATCTTCTTCTGTTTGAGTAGCCAGCAATCCCTTGATGAGCCTCAGAGTGGACTCTGTTTGCTCTGTGCTATATCAATGTTTATCTCATTCACAGCAGAAAATGCAAACCTGGGAAATGGGAATTTCAGTCGGAGTCAGAACGCTGTGGTGCCCTCACTCACAAGCTTTGAAGGGCAGAACTGCCTCCAGGTTTTAGCAGATTATTCTTCAGTCATCTTCCATTCATCTTTTGGAAGGAGAGCTCAGTAACTGCTGACCTGTTCCATAATGGAGAAACTAGCCTCTCTATGAGGTAAAGACATTTCCTTTCTTTGCTTGAAACATCATGAACTTTCAAACTTGGCAAGGCTCCTTGTGTTCGATCTAATAATAAACCCAAACCATCCATTGCATGAAAGTAATGAGTCTGAACTTGCCTGAACTTGCCTCGGCGAGCTGGGATCCAAAGCTCTGTCATTCCCTCAAAAGCCTTTCTCCTTTTTGCAAGGACAGGATGTTGTTGTGACAAGGCATCCTTGCTGTTTGTTCAGCCTCTCTCCCTCGTGATGAAATCCCTCTATAGCGACTCTGGAGGTCCTACTTCAGCTCTGGTTTTTGGGCATACAAAGTGCTGCCCATCTAATCTCCGTTCTTTTCTATGAGTGATTTATGGAGGCTTGAAGGACATTGAGACTCAGCACATTCTCTGTTTTCCAAATGTTGGTGCAATGAGAGGGGCACTTTTCCTGCCAGTGGGAACCTGAAAGACCTGATGGGCTTTTCTGGCAGGACTCAGTGTCAGTGAAAGGGGCGCCAAGGCGCCTGCAGAGCAAGCGGAAGTACAAATGTGTGTTAGCTTTGACTTCCACTGGGAAGGACAGAAAAAATATTTTGACTTGATTTTACCGTTCAGTTTCTTGTTAGTAAAAAGTGAATTCTCAGCCAGTGGTCAGAAATGCCCTTGCTTAATTTGCATCGGTTCCCGTCCAGTTATTAGGCACAACTGACATGAGAAGAACAAACAAACAACCTCCACACTGAAGAGCAAATGAAATACTTCTTTTCTCATCACCTCTTTTGTTGTGGTACCAGTTCTTTTTTAAAAAGGAGAATGGTTCTTGTGTCGTCATGAAGAGTTCGCTTTGGGAAGGGAGGAGGGGGGTCTGCAATGTTTGCTCTGGGTATCTAAATTTAAATGACTAACTTAAGCACATAATCTCCCTAGGCTGCCTCTAAAAACCAGTGGAGAGGGAAGGGCTTCTCTAATAAGCAGTTCAAAGGCTCTTGCTTTAGCGAGCAATATTTTGTTACCATGCCATACAGTATCATAGGTGTTCAGGGTTTTATTTTGCCTTCTTGCATGCTTCTGTTCTCCAGTAGGATGTGAGAAGCCAAACCAAGAAATTCTTTGTATATCTGGATTTGTTACCCTATCTTCTTATATTCCATTATGCAAATCACAAAATCAGTAGTGCACAAGGGAATGAGTTAGGCAACTTCCTTCCCCCATGTATAAAAGAAACATTCCACTCTGATGTGGGGTTTGAAGCTCTGCAATTTTTACCTGTGTGGGAACGGAAATTGCTGGTGGAATCCCTTATATTAGTTTCTGGAAAGTGAATTTGGACTCATACAGGGCTGATCTAAATCTCATGGAAATCAGGAAGTCCACAGTTTATCAAGTGTTACACTGAATTACTCCCAAATCCATTTAGTCCATCATCCTATTTAGTGAAGAGGGTATCACCAGCAGATGCTTTTGGTGAATGCTGGAATGGGTTTGCAACTGGCAGGCTGGGACATTTGGTCACATCCTAATCCTCCACAGCCAGCAGCCAGCTGAATCTGCTCTGACACATGGATATTAGTTTCCCTTCTGCACATTTTCTTAGCATTTACCATTAAAAATAAAAATTTTCTTACTGCCCATATAATAGGGAGAAGCTATAGCTACAATATCTTGCTTTTAGAAATGTGACGTTCTTATATAAAAATAAAAGAGAAAAGGTTCAGATGAAATGACTGAGAGTACTCAGAGAGCAGTACCAGGTGAACACTGTCAAATGGGAAAGATTTATTGAGCTGGATCCCATGGGATATCCCTAGGCCTGAATTCAGGCCTATTCACTATTTTCATTAATAATTTGGATGAAGGGTTAGAGAGCCCCTTTGTTAGAGTTTCAGCTAAGAGCGAGAGACACAAGGGAGGATTAGTGCTCGGGAGATCTCAGTAATTAGAGGAATGGTCTGGAAAGAAACAGGATGCAATTTAGTGAAGACAAGCACAAATCTGCCCCTATGTTGAAATAATCAGCTCCACGGGCACATGGTGGGAGAGAGGAGCCAGATAAAGCTCTGCTGCAAAGAGGTTCTGATGGAGCAATGGCTAAGCTGTGGAAGGAAGGAACATTGGGCTGGGTTGGACAGATGGGGATGTTGCATGTTAGGCGCAGGGGATAAGGGCTTCAGCTGAATCACTGGCACTGGTTTCTGGCATTACACCTTGGGAAAGGCGTGACTGCAAGTCCCAAGGAGAGCAAGGCTCCAGAGAGGAGAGTGAAAAGCTTCGTATTTAGCCTAGTGTAAGCAAAGCTGGAAGGAGACGCAATAACAGTCTTCAAGAGCAGTCAGTCTGCCAAAAAGAGGAAGGTGGTGAGTTGTTCTGTGTCCAGAAATTTTCCTCTGTGGTTTAACCACGGTTTTCTGTGGTTAGAAAATAAAGAGAGAGGGAGAGAAAAATTGAGATGGCAGATAAGTTGACTTTACTGCTTTACTTATGAAGTGCCTTGGGGCATAAAGCACATGATCAAACAGAGTTGAGTTACTGTAGCTTAATGAGTTATTGCCTGCTGGCTGAACCATACTAATTAACCATGTGTGTGCTCAGCCTGCCTCAATTGCCAGATGGAATAACCTCACTTAAATACTTGGATTTTATTTTGCAGAAGGCAGCCCAAATGCTTATGTAGGGTCAATGATTGCAGCTCAGCTGATGGAGGGCTTATGTCTATAGAAAGGGGCTCTATACATGTGTTTTGGAAATGCAATAACACTGAATTTTATAAAATATCTCAGTGGGTTTTAGTTTGGGAAAGCTTTTAATATGTTGATTTTAAAAACACAGCATTAAGAACTCTATAGAGCACTGCACACATTTCTCTTAGGACTGCACAGGCACTTGCTTTAAGAGTACCTAATTTTTTGTGTGTTTTCCAGTAAATTATTCTTTTTGGCTCATATCCACACAGTCCTCTCCAATTGTTGCTCTTTGCCATCAGTGACGGCTGTTGTAGCTTTTGCATTCAATGAGCAGCCTTCTTCCTCTCACTCTCATAAGCAGTAGCTGTTGGAGCGGAGCCTTCCTCGTTCTGCTAAGTGTGGGGTGTGCTCCAGGTTCCTGCTTTCTCTGCCTTCTTTGTCACCTTCCTCCCTCCCTCCCTTCCTCTTTTTTCTCCTTCGTGGGTTTTTTCCCCTGTTATCACAGTTTGAATTATGTGGCTGAGGACGAACATTTGGATGTTGCAATCATTGGGAAGTTTTTTGTTCACAGCAGTGCCTCTGAGTGTGTTGTCCCATTGAAGCAACTCACCCTTTTGCTTCCAGCAGGCTATCTAGGCAGACAGCAGGCTTGGCAAGCTTGCTCCGCAGACAAGACACACTTGACAAGTACTATGCGAAATGGAAGCAGAGATTTCTACTTTGTTAGTTTGTTGCTATTTTATGTCATCACCCAGATTAGCCCGGAAAGGAACCTGAGGAAGTTATCTGGTTTCTTTCTGTGCACAGGGCAGGATCAAATACATCTCTGCCCTTTTTGGCTGATGTTTGCTTAAATTGCTTTTGAAGTTGCTGCAAACTCCCAGCTCCCCAGACAACCTTTCTCTGTACTTTCCTGCATTTGACCACTCCATCTGATCCAATATACATAGCTGAGGACAAGTTAACACACAATTAAGCCTAAATCAGCGAAACTACAATCATTTGCTGCTGTGATCTTTTCAGTTTTCTGTAGGAAAAAGAAAGACATCTTCATAGAGATTATTTGATAACATAACTGTTCTATAATCTAATTGAATGTAAATATGATTGTTTTCCCTTCAGGAGACAGATTTTTGCATTGAGAGAAAAACTACAGCCAAGAGCTATTACAATAATAATGCATACACTGCATTTCTTTAATTCCTGCAACAAGGAAACAACTTTTCATAACTGTGTTTTATATGTTTATAAGGAGGGATATTATGTAGCTATTGCAAGGCTTTCTTTCTTTCTTTCCCAGAGACGCGGTCTAGGCTGAGGATGTGCAATTTGGTTGGAGCTGAAAATGAGTCCAGGAGCCTGTCTATTGTAGCACAGAAATAATTGTCATCTGCATGAAGTTCTTACCCAGATGTGGAAAGCCTGTGACTAATTCAAGTCAGGGTTTGTCTTATCTCTAGTTTTACTGCAAAGTAATTTTATCTTGAAACACTGCTTTTGCAGGGTCCCTTCAGTACTGCTAATCCTCCTTGGTATTACCAAGGAAATATCAGACCATAACTATTCATGGAGATCTGAAGTTGTCATGCAAGAAGAATGTGAGAACTGCTGAGTAGACTGGATTTCCTGTTATCTGAGAGCAACTGTGCATCCACAAGTAGCTGAAAGTTGTGATGCTTCTATGATCCTGTCATGTCCTTCAGCAGATACATTTTCCACAGACCCATGTACAAAGAGAGAGATTAAATAACACGTGAAACATTTGCTCCCCTACATGCAAAAGAAAATATATGCTGCTCAAAATGAGGGTGATGCTGGAAAAACGATGCTTGAACTAGGAGGTCATCTTAAAGCAGATGAAAGAAAGTCTATTTCTTACACAATGAGCTTCTGGGATTTATTAATGCAGAGGGCAGTGGGTATTGGTACTATCAACTAGTTCAAGGAGCTGTTGGATAAATTCAAAAGCAGAGTCGTACTCACTCAGCTCCCTATGCATCATGTCCCACCACCACCAACAGAGGCGGGATGTGGGGCAAGGTCTTGTCCCAGCAGCATGAGTTTGATACTCATATGCCTCTCCTCCCCATCCTGTCTGCCCTGCCTGTGACTCCAGAGCCAAACCCACAATAACAAGCGTAAAAAGACTCTTTGCTGGGCTTGCAGAATTCTACAAAACTGGAACTAGGTTTTGGGGAAAGGAATAGTTGGGATCCTTGGCATAAGGGAAACGATATCCAGGTTAGGCCTCTACTACCCTTGTCCAATCATAGTTCTAGAGGAAGGCTGGTGATAACAAAACAGCCTAGGAACACCTAGTTATTCCTCAAAACCTGCTGAGGTTTGCATCTTGTGTCCTCTGCTCCAGGAAAGGAGAGGAGGGACAGACAATTGGACACACATATTGCCTATTTTTGCTTTCACTACATTTGGTGAGGGTTGGAAATGTGATGTATTTTACACAGCACTAAACAATTCTCAGTAGTGACACAAATAGCAATGTTTCAGCTCTCTGAGGGATTTTGGACGAGTGAAAGACCCTTGAAACTGATATCAATAATTTTGCTGCTCAAGCTGAAGGCAAAACTCCAACAGCTGTTGGGGGTGTGTGTGTTTTTTTATACCCCGTCTAGCCTCAAGGAGGCAAGGCCATCATAATTAGCTGCTAATTGAGAAGCATGCATCTGAAAAGCACAATTTCAGAGAACAAAGAGCCAGAGAGACCCATTTCCAGGGCTAATTAGAATTAATTCATTGCTATAAGTAGAAGGTCTCCCACAGTCCTGGGACTCTCTCTTGCCCTCTCCTGAAACACCAGTCTAAACATACGCATACCAATCACAGAAGGCTCAGCATGACTTGTGCAGCTCTTGTGCAAAACAGAAATAGCACTGCTTGTTAAAAATTAGTCTAATTTTATTCTTTTTTCTTTTTTTCCTTTTTGTAGCCCTGAGCTATGTCTCCCCTCTGCTTTGCTACCTGCCCTTCCCTCCCTTTTTGAATATGTGTACCAATGAACAAAGTGACAATGTCAGCACTTTTCCCACTGCTGCATGAACAGGGCTTTTAGAGAAGACAAGGTCAGCAAAACCAGGCCTCACAGTCTGTGGCACCCTCCTGAAGATGCTTCCAGCAGGACTATCTTCATGCACCTTCCTGAGCTGCTGGACTCCTCTTGCTTTTCCCCCAACAAGTCCACAGCAGCTGTTTTTATGCTTCATTTGGGGCTCCACCAGTAGCCCTTCAGGTGGTGAGGACATGGGCTGCTGTTTCCAGCCTTCATGTGGTCTCTTAAAAGACCTTCGAGAGCTGATTTTTGTCTTTAAGTCCTGAAGTTTTTTTAACAAACACCTGCACAGTAAACATTTCAGTAGCAGGTTAACCTACAATATTTCTATCTCACTTGAGATCATCAAACCTCTTTTACATGTATTTCAACATCTCATTGCTGAGAACTGAGTCACTGCAAGAACACTCCAGTGAGAAAATGAACGAGACCATTCCCTTATGGTAGCCAGTTTTGGTTGTCCAATATAAGGTCCTTTTAAAATAAGGTTGGTTTATGTTTTTTTAAGATGTTGAACACCTATCTTTGGAAGACAGAAATTACTTCAAATTGCTTCAAGTTGTGGACCCAAAAAAGAGCAAGACTGTAACTGGTTTGGAGAAAGGCAAGGTAACACATTGTCATTAGTGATGATCTAGTTACAGAGGAGGTGGCCTGCTGAATTTTGCTGTGCTGGCCTCCCATCTAAAGATGTCTAACAAACCTTAGAAATCTCACTGTTTAGTTGTGGGTGTTAGCAGCTGATGATCCTAAGGCAGACAAATGGCTTAATTTGCAGGAAAGAGGAGTCTACTGCTTAGTAGGTGTGAGGTGCCTGGTTTATGATCCAAATATAGATACATTTCTATATCTTTACTTAGCCACAACAGAAAATCTGGTGTGTGATACCTCAGCAGGCCTGTGCTTGGGCAAATGTGAACAGCACACTGCTGAGATTGAAGGAATTCTTATTGAAGATTTCTTATGGAAGGAAACTGATCTTCTAAAAAAAAATATTTCCAAAGGATTTTCTTCCTACTAGTGCTCATCTGAACCACTACAGAGCAAGAACAACCTTTCAATTCTTCTTTCTGTGTGGCATGTTACTACAGATTTTCCACATGCTCGTTTAGGTAAGGGACAGTATCTACTGCTGTTATAAATTAGGTCAAAAGCCTTACCTTGGCTTTGTATCCCACTGTTCTGAGGAGATGCAGCTGCCACAGTCTGTGCCTTCATTAGGGCTTCAGCTGGAACCAAACCCAAACCATAATCCCTGTGCTCCCCTTCTCATGTCACCAGGGCCCTGGGGCCCCTTCTGCATAGCAACATCAGCCTGAGAGCCGCCACTTCACATTCCCATCTGACCCAGAGGACCAGACCTGCCCCATCAAACTTCCCCATGGCTCAGAGCCCTTCTTTGCCAGGAGCCCACCAGAGGTTTGCAGATAGCTTGAGGCTTCTGGTACCTTATGCTGGGTAAAAGCAACTTGGTAGGCAGAGAGTTGGTTTGTAGAGGGTTGCCAAACACAGCAATACTCCTCAAAAGCCAAAACAACACCCTCCCCCTGCCCTTCACACAGCCACTGCTCCTGCTCTGCCACCCCACACTGGCATGGGCAGTCTGCCTCACACTTCTTTTGCTGCCACAAACACAGATGATCCTCACCAGTGGAGCCTCCTCGCACTTTCTGGGAGGCTTGGAGGCTTTCATCAATTTCCTTTGCCAAACATCTGGATTCCCTGTGGGGTCTTCAGTAACTTTACACTGCTCCAGTCCTGCAGGCAGACAAGATGCCTTGACAAGTTCCCAAGTAGTTCACTTTTGCCGAAAACCAGAATTTCCTTCCCTTACACATCTGATTCCGGCTGCATTGCCTGCAATCATAGTTTCAGGTGCTGCTTCCAGCACTAAGAAGCAGTCATAGTGGGACTAGTGGTTTTCCATTAGATCCCAGTGGATCATATTTGCTGAATTTGTTTGTATCTGCAGTGGCTCACATTTCTTATCTTAGGTCAGCAGAGCTGGGTAAGGTTGTACAGAAGTCTAATTGTAAAGACTTCAAAGCTATTTTTATTTGACATCTCACTGATCTAGCCTGTAGCAGAGCAATCAGATGACTACAGAGCTAACAATGCTTTTTGGGCATTGGTCTCCTCTTGACCTTAGGTCTCTTTCTCTTGAAGGCATGAAGCATGGTATCAGATGAAAACTTCTTTCATGGGTCATAAAAGTTTCTTTAACACATTGTCCCCCCACTCCCCCTAATTTTGCGTTTAAATGGGCTGATAGGGCTTAGAAATGGAACCAGAGAAACTGAAACACCTTTACAGTAGTGCTGGGACTGCTCTGTACCTAAATGATACCATATGTTGGCCTGCTTCTAGTGGTGTTTACTGTGAAACCACATCAGCTCAGTAGGAATCTGTCTGGAAAAACAGTTAGGGTGTAAATGAATATCTGAAAAGAGCCTCTATGATCAAACTCTTAAAACGCCACTAAGGGGCAATGCTAAGACCATCTTTGATGACTTTGTTTACAAACCTTCCAACCTGCAGGATTGGTTATGACCAGTAAAGGAAGAAGACTGTCCCAAATTGCACTCAGGTGATGTCTTTGCCCATCATTCTTTGGTCTCTGTGCAATGATGATCATCAGTCCTGGGGACAGTGCCCACACAGAATTCCAGATATAGTGTGACATTGCGTGGAAGGTGTCTACGACCCTCACGAGGAGGGAAACTGAAATTTGGCAAATGGCCAAATTTGGCTTGAAGCTTTGTATCTAAACTCCACCTGTGCTATTTAGAAGTGCCCATAGACTTCAATGTTTACATGATTGTGCTTTCCTGTCAGACAGTCATTATCCTTACACCCAATCTGGAAACCTGAGGCGGCAATGACAAAAATCCTGCTATCCATTTTGGACAAAGGCATAAATCCCATGAAGTCTTTATAGTCACTCACATGGGGAGCATGGCTGGTACCTCACTTATGCCTTATCTCATAACTACTACAATTTTAAAACATCTAAGTTTAAACAGAAATTTTCTTTTACTGCTCCCTAAATGTTTCTTCTTGAAATCTGTTATTTACTCTCATTATGAGGCTCAAAATGTGCCAGATTCTGAAAGTCATTTGATTCAATCCCACAGCTGCCATCTCAACAAACATGTAAATAAAGCAAAGATCCTGTGAATGGGGATCTCAAGCAGTTGTGGAGAGGATTAGGGATTACTGAAAGATGATGCTGCCATTGTTCTCCTAATTGATAAAAGAAGGACCACTGCTATTTTGAATAATGTCATTACCACACAAGCCTCAAGCAACTTAACAGATCCTATGTAATTGAGAAAAGCCACTTCTGGACATTGAAAATATTCCTATGAAGTTACTCCATTTCAAGTGCTTAAAAATTAGGACCAAAGTGAGCGAAGCAGTATCTCTCCTTCTTCTTTTTAATTGAAAAAAATTAAATTGCTTTCAGATGAACCCACTTTATTTTTCTTCTGAAAATTTCCTTTCCCCAGCTGCATCTCTTATGCGGCTGAGCTCCTTCCCAGCTCTGTCACAGACCCATAGTGTGCTTTGATGCTACATCACACCTGCCTGGTCAGTCACTCCTACCCTTCTAAGCCCAAAAGAGCAGGAGAAAATTCAAAAGAAGCCCTGCTCTCTCTCCCACAGCAGCTTTCCATCTAGTACTTGTTCCTGACCTGAACCTGGCATCCAGGCTGATTCATGTTTGTAACAACAAAAACAAATGTGTTGAGGTCACAAAACACTCAAGATGGCTTTACAAGGTGTATGACATATTTCACTCTGAACATCAGTTCCTCTGCAGTATCACTGCATATTCAGAAGGAATTCAAAAGAAAACATGTGAAAAGGAATGGCACACTTGTGCAACTTGTGAGTGTCCTCCTAATGTTGTGTCTTGGAGGGTGAGAAGAAGGTGCCTGGTGACTCAAAACAGTCCTCTGCAAATCCAAAGGGGATTTAAGCTTGGGATTTAAAAGCAGCTCATCTCTGTGGGATATTTGAACAAATCTTAACACAAACCTTACTAACCAGAATTTTCAGGAGTTCCTAAGCACCCAGCTGCAGAGCCCCAAAGCCTCTTGCAGGATTGTGTCAGGGTCATGTGTGCAACACACTCTGAGTAGGGCTGGTCCCACATGAGCTCTTCCACACTGCTGTGGAAGCCTCAAGGATGAATGTGTAGGGTGAGAACCAGTCCATCCCTCTGAGGCTGAGGTGATGGCTTCTGGTTTAGAGCTATAGCAGCCCCTCTCTGGGTGGTGGGCATTGATCTCAGGTAGGAGAGAAGGAAGAAACATTTTCTGAGTGAAGCTGGAGCAATGAAGGGTGAGAGGCAGCTAAAGGGCTTATGAGGTTGTGCTGCCCTGTATACAATACCCTGGCAAGCTAGACATTGCACTGAGAGAGCTCCCATGAAGATGCCCCCCTTCCTTCCCAGCTTCATCAAGTGCCTATGGCCTCCCAGAGCTGCTTTAGACATCAAACAGGCCTTTAAAACCATTGTGTGGACCCCATACCATGTCACACACAGTGTGAGTTGCCCTCTGGGGTAAAGACTCCAGGGAATTTTTAGGTCCATTCATTTCAGATGAAAAATGGTCATCTTCAGACATAATTTATTTTCCTTTTCTCCCTCCCAAAAAGCAAGTGTCTAAGCAAACCAGCCAGAGGCAAAGGCTGTGATTTTCCTTGTCTTCTTCTAGCTAGGACCTCATGTCATTCATGAAAAAAAAAAAAGAAAAAGAACTACTGCTTCTGGTTGTTTGGCAGCCGCTCACAAGCTTACATGAGAAGTAAAGAGCGATGTGCTGGGGAAATCTGATTCCCAGCATGACAAGGACCTGCAAACAAAAAAAGAACTGCTGAATACGTACAGAAGAGCTAAACAGTCACCAATGGTCCCCTAAAATGCCAAGGAAAGCATTTGTTATCCTCTAAGTAGACAGCATGTGTAGTCCGGTGAAATTAAGAAAGGCAAGCTATAGACCTAGAGATCAGGGAGATTTTATTAGAATAAATTTCCTAGTAGCACCCTGGGAGAAGAGCAAAAGCTGTGTGATTTCAAAAATTTAAAACTGAATACAAAGATAAAAAACATTAAGATGAAGCAGAGTTAACAAATAAAGCAGAGTCAATATTCCTTCTTGGGGATGGGGTGAACTGTTGGCCTCGTGTCATATGTGTTTTCCCTTCCCCACTTCTGGGATACTAAAAAAAAGTCTGACCCAATCCAGGGATTACACAAAGAATGTGCTCCAACAAAGGGAAATGCATGGCCTTTCTACTCACCCTCCAGTGGCATTTGGGACCAGAAGAGGGGCTGGTCTGAATAGTCAGTATTACATTCCTGGCTGTGTCTAGCAAATGCTATGTGGATTGAGAGAAAAAAAAAAGTGCTCTCTCACTGGAATATTTTCTCTGTGTTCTCTTGTAAGGCAGATGTCAAAAGGAGACAGTGATGGCCACTGGTCCATTCCTGCTTAAGAGTGTGTCTGAGATGTTGTTTCTTCCTTTGTCTGCCTGAAAATGGCCTAGTCCCAAACACAACTCAGCAATTAGGATATTAATAGTCCTATTACTCCGAGCCATTCAGTTTGCTTTAAAATTCATGGCGCAGTTAGCTGAGGTTTGTTCATAACAGGAAAAGTACAGAGATGCAGGAAGACTGAGTCAGAACAGAGCTTTGAAATGCATCAAGCAACCATTTAATTAAAGAAGGGAGCTCTAATATTGTGTTCCAAATGATTACTTATTTATATACTCCTCGAATCGTGCTATTTTTAAACGAGATTTTGAAGGGAAGACAATTTATATTTTTATATCCAGACAGTCTTAAAATTGAATGAGCTGCCAGCACAGCACTGCCCTGGAGGAGTAGGAGAATAAAAATCTCCGTGTCTGTCCTTCTGGTTCTTCTGCTGCCTCTCAACACCATGACTGCTGCAGATCAAAAGAGGCATCTCAAGACACAGGTTTGTCAGCTTCTTCCAACAGTCCTCCTGGGCCAGGTCATTGCCTGGCATTGTTGAGGCATGGGTTTGGAGGTGCCTGGAGGCAGGTGCCAGTAATCCCAGGGAGATGGCCAGGTGGAAATGTAGGGAAGATGGGGGACTGCCTCCTGGTGAGAAAGAAGGGTTCTAAACTTTTAAATTGTGGACTTCCTGGGGTGACACAGGGTTTTCGTTTTACAAAACTGAAATTAAATTGGCAAACATCAGGTTCAGGCAATGATCTTCATCCTTCACTCACCTGGTATTTGCTGATTGCACCAGTGTGGAGTGTGAAGTTCAGCAGGGCACCATTTTATGACAATTTTTCACTGGTCTGAACAAACATGCATTTTGCAAGGAAAGAAAATGTTGGCTCGAACAGATGTTTGAAAACATAAGTTTTTCTTAGCACTGGAATTGGGAAAGGCCTGTGTGGGAAGGAATGAGTGCTTGCTCAGTTCCTAAATACATCTGAACCCAGCTTGAGAGACTGAAAGCCCAGTGGCTTCTTTGAGTTCTCTAACAAAGGCCTGCACCCAAATGCACTGAAGTCAGAGAGAGGTTCTCATTGACATCAAAGGACATTGAATTGGACCCCATGAAGGACTGTTTCCACCAGACCAGCACAAATAATAGCATGTGATGTACGTGACCAACTGCCCCTGACCAACCGCTTGGATTGCAGGCATTAAACACTGCAAACAGTGAACTCACAAACAATTCAGGAAAATGTGCCAAAAAATTCAAAGAAAAATATGTACGGAAACTGCAATGTGTTTGTGGGTATTTTGTGAGCAGAAAAAGAATATATTTGTGGACTGAATTAGTCCCTGAGAAGTGTTCTCTCAGCTCAAAGTCATGTGCAGTCAAGGCAGCTAATCAAACCCAAGCTTCTTTTGTCTTGCCAAAGGAAGTGGGCAAGCACAGAGACAGGGATGAAATGAGTTTGGGTTTGCCTTTAAAATGTGAGATGCCAATTACATCTCATTTTAATAGTTCTTATAGTTTGAAAAATCATTTTTTGCTGCTATCCTAATGCTTTAACTTATTGTCTCATGAATGCTGACAAGCTTTGGTCTGGTGTTTATCCCTATCAGACACTGTAAAGCTCATCCAGTACCTTATCTCCTCCTAATTAGATTGCTGTAACGTCCTGCCTCGAGGTTCCTCTGGCAGGGAGGGATGCCATCACCCTTGTGAGAGCATTACACACTGGAGGAAATCCAGTACTTTTTATTCCAACCACATTGTGCCTTTCAATGGCTATGAACAAAAAGGATTAACTAAAAATGGGAATATCTGCAGCTGGGATCCAGATCAATTAGGAAATGAGGTAACACCAAGAGTGGGCAAGTCTCTGATATGGTGAGCAATAGCTGGGCAGAGGCAGCTCTGCTCAATAAAGAAGAAGGCTCAAGTGCAAACCTTTGGATCACCTTTGGCTCTTTCTAGACAGAAGTGTTTACGCTGCTGGGGGATTGGTCTGTGCCTCACTTTTGGGCTGTCTCAGGAATCAAAAGGACCCATTTATCTCTTCCCTGAGAGGATTTGCTCTTGTTGACAAGGAGTGGAGGTGGTATTGTCCATGCACTACAACGCAGGATGGTGGCTTCTCATGGTAGTTGAAGAGTCTCTAAGGAGCTCTGAACATACTTAAAATTATCTGCACGCAGGCAGGCCACACCTCCACTTAGCCATGCAGGATCAGAGACAAAGGAGCAAAGTGGGGTTTGGCTGCACAGCTCTGGAGAGAGCCCCTGAGGTTTTTCAGGTAAGGGATCAGACACTTAGACACGAGAAGCATTGAGAAAGACAGGACCTGAGGATAAACTTCTCAGTCCATGCATGTCGGCAACTGCTGCAGGTGCTTGGTTGCAGGCTTGGGTATGAGGGTTACTGCTGTGTTCATTTAAAACTGAATTTTAGTTTGGCTTCTAAGGTGGGAGAGCAACAAGAGTCATACTGTTCCCAGCATTATTCCACTGCAGACTGAGCTCTGAGAGCTGCAGATCTCCTTGCTGAAGGGTGGTTATAAATACAGATGTCATAAATGCCCTCAGACACCAACCAACACTCAGTTCCAACAAGTGTCTCTTTCTAACTGGGCATCACAAAGTGCTCTACAAACCTTCCCAGACACACTCTCAGAAAGACTGTTTTGTGTCAGGACACTGAAACACGCCGGGTGACTTCTTCAAGGTCACAGTGTGGCACAGATGGCAGGTTGTTTAAATCCCCAAAGATAACTTGCCTCCTTCCTTCCCCAGAGAGCCCCTATCACTGAGCATCAGCCTTTGGCCCTCTTTGTCTTTCAGCTGTTCAACTGACTGCTGTTGCTCTCTGCACGCTCAAAATCCTGTTTGATATGGCTCTCTTGCCTGCTGGAGTTATTTATAGCTGTTCTTACCTTCAACCAGACTGGGCATCTCTTTTTGTTTAAGCATGTTCGGCTCCTGATGTTGCTTCAAGCGCTATGAGTGTATTTTGTGCAGCAGGTGCTGCTCAAAATTAATTGTTTGTCTTGATATTATATTATCACTCATCTATGGATTTTCAAGTTTGTCAGTTGTTCCATTAGGGCTGTCACTTCCTAAATCCTTTTGGTGAATACCATATTTTACTTTTTCTTCTCACAGACAGTGTTTCTTTGCTCCTTGCTCCCCACAATACAAAATGTTTTCTGAGTGTCTTACAGAGCAATACTTCACCCTTTTTTTCTATCACAGATAACAGGCTACTAAGTGGGGCACTGAGGCTCATTAGAGTTCATAACATCACTTGTTTAAGTGTTTGGGTTTTTTTTTTAACTTACCATGTCAAATGTGCTTAGTGTGTGGGGTTGGCTTGCTGCAGTGGTGGGTAACTGCAAGCTTTCCCATGCTTCTCCTGATGGCAGGCAAAAAACTGTCTTGAGGGGCCTCTGGAAGGAAATAGCTGGCCTGCCTGCAGTGCTGGTGGTTTTCACATCTCCATTGAGCCTGGGGATGGCCTCTGCACAGCAAGGTGAGCACTTCTTTCCCACCTCTCTGGAGATGCTGCAGAGAAATGGGGAGGCAGCCCAGTCTGGCTGTGCCCCCATTGGGGGCCTTCTTGCACAAGGCAGAACTGCTGCAGCCAACATTTGGCCAGAGACCTTGGCTTGGCAGCATCACAGGAGCAGATTTACTGGTGGGGATTAAGTGAGCCTTTGTCATTCCTCTCCATTAACACCATCCAGCACATGGGTGGTGTCACAGGATGACATGTGAAGCTCTGCAGCTGCCCCTCTGCAGCTGTATCCAGCTTTGACATTCTGCTCATTGTAGCTCTCCAGAAGCCACCCTGGCCACTCAGTCATGAATTCAAGTTCTTTGATTCAGTCTGACTAAGAATGGTGTAGATACAGATAGAAAAAACTGCATATTGTCTCAAAAGAGCTCTAAACACAGCAAAGGTTTGGTTAGTCTGCCCTGCAAGGACTGCCTGTGAATCATGGTCTCACACTTTTCAGCTAATACTTTTTATGATGTTGTCTCAACTTTCCTCTCTCAGGTCCCTGAACTTCCAGCGTAGTGGAAAGTGCTTTTAGTCCTCCACTGGTGACAAGGTCTGCCTTGTACACTTGCTTCCTGCTTCTGGGGACTATCCAAGTTATTCTTCAAAGGGCACATCATAATAGCATTTGTGGTCTCCAAAGCAGATTTGGAGTAGTCTTGGCTTTGCTCTACTCTGGAGTTTGCACTACAGGCAAGCCAAGAGTAGAGGGGAAACATGGGATATGTTAACATAATTACACAGTATAAAATCAGACCTAATAAGGTAAGGAATGATGTACGTAAAAATGGCATAAATGAATGTCTCTGTCCCTTTTCTTCTTGCACTGTTGAGGATCTATTTGTTTTCTTGTGTCTGGAGCTTAAACATGCACCTAAAATTGCCTAGGTGAAGTCTCCCTTGGCTTCTGTGTTTGTCTTGTAGTGCCCCAGGATGCTGGTTCTCCCTAGATCCCTTTGGCTCTACTTATGGAGAAATATGAAGCAACAATAATTTTCCCTTGTACCCCCCTGCTGCAGAGGAAATGCTGCTAGCCATTTCTAGTTGGAATCCCTTAGATTGGCTTGTAATGATGAGCAGACCTTCTTCTGATTAATAGTTAATAATGAATACTCTCTTAGCTTTAAGCACCCTTAGCTTGGGTTTTTAAAGCCCAAAGAAGAGTCCATTTCCCAAATCACTACACCCATGCACCTGGACAGGATAGTGGGATTTAGCTGTGAGGGTGAGCAGGATTGGTTTGGGGTTTTATTTAATTTCTTTTTTTCTTTAGTTGGTTGTTGTTTATTTGTTTGTTTACTGGTTACTCTGTCTGCTCTACCCCTCGCTCTCAAAAGCTTTGCTATACTCATCCCCATTGTTATTACTCTGGGAGTCACTGCTGCTTTGTCAGCTTCTGCCTGAGGCTGAGGTGGCTTCCAGGGATTTCCCTGAAGCTTTCTTTTGCCTTCAGCAAGGGTAAAGCTGGTCAGAAAGCTCTGTGTTCAATGGCTTCAAGAAGCAGACATGCAATTCCCTCATTGCAAATGAAGTTTTCATGGTTTTCCTTTGCTGAGACAGAGTATTCTCCATCCTCTGCCAAAGAGAGGACACTGCCCATTGCCAAGGGTAGATTATCTAGTTCAGCAGTGTGTTTACCATTTTCTTCCTGCCTTGCCTTTGCTTTACTTGAGGGAGAAGGGCTCACTATCTTTCTAAGAGCTCAAACAAGACGTGTCTCACACGCAGAGGCAGCAGGTTAGAACTATTTGGTGAGCAGAGCTCTGGCCATTTGCTTAAGGACTGCAGTGACTGGTGCAGGTGGGCTCCCTCAACTGTGCTGTCATCTCTGGCTCATGATGGACTTGTGAGAGAAGAGAAATAATTCAGTCCAAGTGATAAGGAACATCAAATATTTCATGTTAGAAGTGTCTAATGCTGTTGTTCTGGAAGGCAGTCAGCTCTTCCCCTGAAACCAGCCCTTCTTCTCAAGCTGTCACCTGCACAGATGAGCTGGTAACTGTGAGGGCTGTGACCCTGCTTAGCAGCAGCACTTCTACACATCTGTAACTGGGATGGCCAGGTTGGAATTCCAGTTTCCTGTGAACAGAGAATCTGCTGCTCGGCTCTACAGCAGGCGTGGGAGCTGGTTGGGTTTTTTGGGGGGAGTTTTTCTGGTGTTTTTGGTTCTTTTGAAAAAAATCTCCATCAGAAGAAAATGCTTTGAGTTCTGGGAAGGATTTTTGTGGGCTTTTTTATTAAATCCAGAAGCTTTTGGATTTTTTTTTTCTTTTTTTGTCGTTACAGGCCACAAAGTTGCATTTTCTCCACATTACTGAAGCAAGTAGTAAATTCAGAGGCAACTACTGATGTGCAAACACTGCAGCTAATTGCAGACAGGCAAACAGCTGTGCTGGTGGAAGGTAAACACTGGGAAAAGAAAGGAAGAGAAAAACCTACATAAATGAGATGATGGTGATGTATGCACAAAAAAAACCCCAAATTACAAAAACCTGAGGAGAGCTTACCCCTTATTGTTGGGTTTTGGTGCCAAGGATCTCCTCATTATCTGCTGAGGTAATCACACCATATAAAGTATATTCATTGTGTATACATTATGGATGTATATGAATTATAAACTATTGGATTTCTTCTAATGTTATTAGAAGTGATTTAGTGGTGGGAAGCTGGGGTTAACATGACTAAGTTTAAATTCACTCAGGTCACATCAGAAGCCACAGAGGAGAGATTTCCTGTGTCCTGGATTAGTTTAATTGTCTCCCCTCTCAGCTGCAGAGCTAGTAGTTTCAGAAATATGGAAGGAGAATTTTCACTTGTGTTTTTATATAAGAAAACACTTGTGCAAATTGTAGGTAGTCTGAGAGACCCTGAGCTCCTTGTTAGTGTTGTTGGAGGAAAGAGAGAGGTGGCCAAATAGTAGGTGGGATATTAAGAACTCAAAGGTATAGTTTTGGGCTCTGCCACAATCTTGCCCTGAGCCTCTGGGCAAACCTTATCACCTTTTGGCTTAGTGTTTTTCATCTGCTAAAACACATGAGGCAACTTACCTTGTTCTTCTGGAGTGTTGAGAAAATTGATCAGTACCTATTTTAAGTGTGTTTGGAACAGTTGATGCGGAGTTTTGTTAAAAGGCTACCAGAAATGAAAAATTGAGATAGGAATAACATAAACTGTAGTCACCCATTTGTATTTTTATTGATCTCATTTTTCATTTCTAGAGCAATTTATTCTAAAAGGTCTTGGAAGAGAAACAAACCTTTACAAGGTTCTGTCCCAGGAGATCATAGACCAGAAACCCTGTCTCTGGCTTCACAATGGACATATATATACACACAGATTGCACAATATTTCCTCTCCCTGCACCCTTGCCTGGCTCATGCCTTTAGACCTCCAGTACTACAACCAAATTGCTGCTGCTGCCTTTGCACAGAGCCAATTGTCTGCCATCAACCTGTCAGGCACTTACACTTATTTCTCCTAATATAATTTATATTAAGCCAATTTATATTACGCAGTGAGTGCTTGATGGAGGAGGTACCCACAGGAGGCTTATGTGCTGCTTTCCCTCAATGACATTTAGCTGATCTACTGACAGGTATTATCTCTCCTCTTAGGCTTTTCCTCATTTACATCCTTAGAGCATCCAAGCTGCAAGAACACAGTTACTCCAAGGAAAAACCTTGTTTTTCAGGAATTACCTTGCTGTGGGATACAGGATAAGTGCCTCTCACCAGGTCCTCTGGGAGCCCCAGGTGGTGCACTTTTATTTTCCCATTTGGTCTCTGATCAGTCCCTGCCCAGATATGTTTGCGCTTCTATTTACTTTAGATCCAGTTTGTTTGCTGCTCCTTCTGTATTGAAGTTTTCTCCAGGAAACATGCAAATTGCCTGGCTTCTGGAGTTGCCCACCTTCCAGCAACAGACCCAGCTTCAATTAGCATATTTTCCTATGTGAGTTAGTTGCTGTTTGCATCACTGGAATTACACTGGTGGAAAATTAATCTGATGACAGCTTCACCAAATCCTGTTAAGTTACTTTTGGTGTAATTCAGCTTCCTCAGCTATTTTTCATGTCTTTTCATCTTATAGATCTGTATAGTGCTCTGCTTGTTGGGTGCTCTGGGAGTACCAGGAAATGAGCTAGCAGACAGCCCAAAAATAGATATAAGCAGATTCAGCTTATCTGAAGGAGTTGGGAAGGAATATATAACATGTCCATTTCTTTCACTTGAGAGAGAAGCAGGGACAGGTGTTGATATCTGGTGTCTAACAAGGAAAGACAGAGGAGGTATTAAACCCCTCTTTCTCTTTTTGTCCCCTATTAAATCTATGCCAGGCTTTCATACAAACTCCCATTCACAGAAATATTTTGCAAGGTAAACCTACAAAATCCTTGTAGAGCAAAGATGATGAATAATTGTTCTTTCTTTGCTGTTGTTTAGGAGATGAATTCCCTTCTTCTGCCCCGCCCCTCTGCAGAGGGGTCAGTTAAAGTTCTCACTGAAAGGCACTGCCCATCACACCATCTGTGAGGAGTTTGATGGCCAAAGACACCTGGATGTAATGTCCTCTCTTGTTGCAGGCAGCAGAGTGCATCAGGCAGCCCAGGCAGAAGGTTCACCCAATTCTCTCTCTTTTGACCTATTTTATGAATAACATTTTGTGCTTCCCTTTATTGTTGTCTAGTGGGTCAGTAGCAGGACAGCCTCGGAGCACTGTGCTCTCAGATCCCAGCAGCAGGCACAGGCCCACCAGTGCTGGATTCCCTGCTGGATCCCATGGCACTTCACTGGTTTCCACAGCCATCAGAATAAATCCTCCCATTTACAAATCCGTTTTCCAGAGACAGGTTGCCTTGCACAGTGAGAGGTAGAGAATGCCCTATAAAGTCTAGGGCAGCACTTAAGCCAGAGATGTTGTGACCTCTTTTTTTTTTCTGGTGGCTTTGATTTTTTGCTCTGTAGAGTTTTCCAGGCTTTGGCTCCAACCTTACTAAAGTAATTAATTGACTTTGTAAAAACGATTCATTTTTCACGCTTCTCCAGCGCTGCCAACTACTCAGTGGCTTTATAGAAAATCTTGCACTATTTTAGGTGCTTTGCCTGAGCTTACATGTGCTTAGTCAAGGAAGCTCATCCCTCGCTGTAGAATAAATCCCCAGCACCATCCCTGAGTCTGGAACTTTGAGCTGGCCACAGCACGCACAGGGTGCCCCGCCTGCATCTCTCACCGGCTCCATCCCTGCAAGGTGTAGCCCCCACATGATCCAAGCCAGGGACACAGCCTGAGCCATCTCATTGCACAACAATTTTCATTGTAGTTGCCTGCAGGACTCCTTCGAATTAGCACAATGAGACATTTACTAGCACAATGCCACATTTACTGGAGGGGCCGTGGGGTGTGAGCCGTCACCCCTCCAAGCACGTTAGCTCCAGCTGGCATGGCACGTGCTTCGCTATCACAAAACAGTCTCGTAGCTGCTCATACCACTTAGGGAAAAAAAAAAAAAGTTCAGCAAAGGAAAAAAATTAAGCCTTTTCAAAAGGAAGCAAATAATTTGAATGAAAGTGTTTCAAGGAAATTATTTTATGACTCGGAAATTTTATCCATCCTTTAAAAAAAATAAACAAAGACCTCAGTAAATACTTTTTCAGGCTACGTTTTGCAGGCAGTTTTTATCTGCAGAAAGGATTAGCTTGTCTGTGGATGGAACGTGCTGCACACACCCTGTTCCCATGCAGATTCATGCGGTAGGGAGCCGTATTTCCAACTCAGCTCTAGGACGTTTTTTCTGTTGCTAAATCAGATGACTGCAAAGACCATTAGTGCAGTTTATCATTGGAATCTGCAGGAACGTACTGTACCCAAAAGGAAAAATGTTCATTGACAGGGGAAGTGCAAGATCTGTGATCCTTGTAATTATGCAGATGATCCTCTCCAGAGGTCTGTGGTATGTGAGCAGGTCCACGATGATGGCTTTTGGCTGCAGCACTTTAATAGTCCACAGAAATCCAGCTGTTCCTGCTCTCCAGTCCACTTGGCTGCAGCCCTGACTGGCACATCAGCTTGAATGGTTTTGTCTCTCACTGGGGACATGCAAAACACTGTCATCCAAGGAGCTCCTTGAAATTAAAGTGCTGCTTTTCTGGGCTGTTTGTGTTGTTGCTCTGCTGCGTCCTAGCAGAAATTTGCGCCTTGCAGCTCTGGTAGTGGAAGACATCGAACACACAGAGATGGATGATTTTTGGAGCGAAATGTCTGCACAGGCTGGCAGTGTGCAGGTCAGTCACTTCCTCCAAAAATCTCCAGTCAAAGCCTGGTTTTAAGGAAGGATCCCTTGAAATGAATGCCTGGGTAAAAAGAAAGCCTCCTCATTCCATAGCAGTGTTTCTGCTTGATGTGCAACCTGGTGTAAGAGCTGCATATTTCCCAGTATGAAGCCAAACTCATTAATCTGCTGAAATCTTGGAAGGCTGCATGCAAGAAAATCACCTGGTGGAATTTACAATTATAATTTCTTGCAAGGCATTGCAGAAAGCAAAAAGATTTGGGATACAAAAGAGGTTCACCTCAAGGGTTTGAAAGGTATAGTACTAACAAGCAAAACAGATTGTGCAAAATTGTGTATGCAAAATTGTGTAAGCCTTGCTGCCAGTTGGTTCCCAGCCTTGCCAGGTGAAAGCCATCCTCTATTCCCATAAAACCATGGCCTCACCAGAGAAGGCAAAGCATCTTAAGGTTGGAGGGCTGTAAACTCCTGGTGACCCCAGGGAAGCTTTTCAGAAGGGAATATGATCCCTGTTGATCTTGAGGAGACTGTAGCTGTTTCTAACCTCTGGTGGTGTATCAGGGAGTTTAAAGAAACATCCAGCTGGCTTATGCCTCTCTGCACTCAGAAAATGATCCTGCCATCCCCCACTCCTCCCAGGGCAGGACCTGGTTGTGCTGTATCTATTTGAAGCAAGACTCAGTCCCTTCACTGTAAAACTCCAGTGGCCAGAACAGATTGGGAGTAAGGAAATGCTGTTCCAGCTTTCCTGATAAGGACCCAGAGGAAGCTGAGAAAAAGTGTTTTTGCACAAGGCCATAAAGGACAACTGTTTCCAATCTGGGAAACAAGCCTGAATCTCTTGACTCTTAGTGCTCTCTCCTTTTTGGCAGTAACCTAACACAGTTTTTTGGTCTCTGGGACTGCCTATCTCCAGGGCAGAGGACAGCCAAGCTGACGCAGAAGGAAGCTTTGGTGGCTGCATCTTGGAAGAGCTCATGAGATTTTTTTATATGACTTAATGCAGCTGGCTGCAGTGCGGAAACTGCAATGACTTTATCTAGGCCTGAGGTTTTGGTAGTGAAATGGCCTGAACTAGCTTTTGGCAAAAAAGCCCTGTGTACCCAAAACTGTTGCTATTTTCAGTGCAGGTTGTCTGAGCCTGATGTGAGTTCACCTGTGCAGCTCACTCCAGAAAACAGATTATAGAGAGTGAAAATGAGAATTTCCATAGTCAGGCACAGACAAGGAATGACACATTAAATGCTACTTGTTTACTGTCAGATAGCATTAAAGGGAGCCAGAAAACAGAGAGAAAAAGCTTTCTACATTTCTGAGTCCCAGAGGAAGAACTAGATAAGTCCGATTCTCATGGAATATCATAAAATTGCAACAGGCAACTTTGAGGTGAGAATGAAGGCTGTTCTGCAAAAGTACTGCTGGAAGATAAATTACTGAAGGGTTAGGTGAATATCAGAGCAGAAACCAGGATTTATTGCCAGCACACAGCCTCTGCATATTTTATCTTCCAACAGTCTATGGACACAGGGAAAGGCTTAGCTGAGCTGAATTGGTGTTGGAAGCCTATGAGATGAAGAGCAGTCTGTCCAGGAGCATCCCAGAGACAGGTACTCCTACAGAAAGGCGTTTAATGAGGATGATAGGTTTTCTCATATGGCAGCGAGTGGCAGAGGGTACTTCCACAGGCACACCATAAACTGGAGGCTGTTGCAGCAGCACAAGGAAGCTGGGGTGAGTTGGCAGCGCCCATGTTTCCCTACTCACCCAACCCATCTGCAGAGGTGTAGGGCTGGGGAGAGAACCTGAGGGAACTGCATGCTGGAGACAATGGGGTCACCTCAGGTAAAGGAGAGAAATGTTGTCAGTGGTTACCACCTTTGGGGAAGGAGAAACAGGTCATTGTGATGCTAATCAGAAAAGCAGCTTCAGACCTCTTGCCTGGTTGCCACCTTTAGTGGGGAAAACAGTGCGTGCTGCTAATAAACATTTTGTGCTTCTGAATTGGTTTCTTGGCTGCTCCAAACTTCCTTCCAAGTCCAGTGACAAGTCATCCACTCTTCCAGCTGTTCCAGCCAGGACACCCCTGGAATTTCTCTCCCACTGGTGCAACACCTGCATTTTCCCTGCTTTGCAGCTGTGGCTCGGAGCAGCAGCAGCACACGTGTCCCCTGCGATGTGGCACATGGCAGGGGAAGCTGCTCCTGCCAGGGAGATGGGGAGGTGCTGCTAGAGCTCCAGTGGGCACCCCTGGGGATCCTGGCTTAGTGAGAGTCAGCCCTGGGTCTGGTGTGCTCAGAGGGTGCTTTTCTGATGGGTTATGCATCAACATGGGGGCTCCACTTGGCTTGTGAAGCAAGTGCACACAGTGCTTGAAGCATCAAAACTTATATATTTGTCTCTGTATATATGCACGAACAGATTGGAAGTCAAACAAAGCATTATAAATGTGCAGCGAAGAAATAACAATCTGGCTTCTTTGGTTAAACAGTTTGATTTACTGGGCTAAACAATAGGTTTTTTCCTCTGTGCTACATAATTGTTATTGGGAGGACACATCTGGTCGCTGAGAAAAGATGCACTTTTGTGGTGTCAAAGCATTGAAAAATGTGAGGGAACAACTGTCAAACAAGATCTACATATAAAAGAAATCAGCCAGAAAGCTCAAATAAATTTTAAATGATATATACTTTAAAAGGTTGTGGGAGAGCATGGCTCTAATATTATTGTGGCCAATCTATGACATTTATAGCTCTTCTGTTTGGCCACTAGGAACTTGTCTGTTCCTGTTGAGAAATGATGCCTCAGAGACAGTAGCCACTTGAGATGGAGATCTCAGTCCGTGTTGGAGATCACATGGAAAAAGAACAAATTTGTCTAAATACATGGACGACTTCACAGAGCCAAAAGTCAGTCTCCAGCCAGGCAAACCTGGAGGGAGAAGCGCCTCCTGCTCTCCAGCCCTTATTGCTGATTGCAAAGCCAGGTACTCAGAAATGTTGTCTCATGGCTGTCAGGACTTATCACTGTCACAAACTGGGGGAAAAAATCTAAACAAATTCATGACAGAGTTAAGGAGATTAAAGGGACTGAGCAATGAGACCTCACTTGAGTCTTTTCCAGTTTTTTAATGAGGTGTTAAAAGGGTCTGCAAAAGTAGACTTATTTTTGATTTCCTGCTTGTTTTGTTATGCTAGAAATTTAAATTTCTTTTGTTTTCCCAGGAAGACTCAACTGAGGAAGGACTTCCAGCAGCACAGGAGCACTGCAACTACCACAAACCTCCTTTCTTCAGCCACCCAGGGCAAGGCCTCAGCCCTTCCTGGTCATCCTCACACACGGGCAATGCAGAAGAGACACATTTTCAAAGCAATTTCCATCACTTGGACAGTGACATCCTAAAAGGAGATGAGGTTTCTGAAAGCAACAAACTGTGGAAGAAGTCAAGTAATCCGAAGGTTCTTCAAAGTGGCAGCCAGAAATGAAGGCTTTCCACCAAAAAAAAAGTCTAAATAAAGTTCAGATTGAGTACAGAATTCAGCTTTTCCTTTGGAAAAAAAATACTCATAACACACTTTTCATGGGAGAAATGTGGGATCTACTTTAGCTGTAGGGCAGTTGTATGCACAGGGATTGATAAATGGCCATTGGTAAGAAGTTTGTGCCACCTTTAAAAACATACACTCACATACTTCACACATGTCCAGATACCTCACACAGCAGATGCCCACATCATAGAGATAAAAAACATCTGTTAAAACTGATTGTCTCTTACATGAACCGTGATTTTCAAGCTGCCACACTTGTGTCTGTATGCCATGATGCAGTATTGTCACACCCAAGCATGCAAGAAAGCATGAGTCACATCTCTTTGATATTAGGAAACTAACTTTAAAAGTACCCATTTTCCCGAGGAAAAAAAACCCCAAACCTGTTGAGAACTTAATTTTCTCTCTATATACGAGAGTCACAGCATTAGAAGGAAACTTAACATTTTTAAAGTAATTTTTTTAATTTAATTTTTTCTTAAAAAAACCCCAGTTGTAGTACATTCGTGCAATTCTGTGATTCCAGACAATGATGCCTTATGGGATCCATCAAGTGATACTTGCATTTAATTTGTGAGTCTTAGACACTGGAAACTGGATACATGATTATCTTACAGAAATGCAAACAAATCAAAGAGCCTCAACTTTTATTCACACCAATAAAGAGCTTAATTAAAAAAAGATGTTAATACTAAAAATGCTGTATTTTTTCTTGCTTTGCCTCTTGTACCAGACTCTGTAGCCTTCTAGTTTACCCTAATGAAATAAAAAACCTTAAGGGGCACTTTTTTATCCTCCTTTCTGAAGTCCCCTTTTTTCTATGTAAAAAAACATTAAAACAACAGCAACAACAAAATCAGTTCCCTGTGACAAAAGGTCTGGCCTTGTTTTGAGCTCTGCCTGCCATATCTACAGCTTTTGATGGGGCAGTAGAGGTGGCACCTTGCAGGGAAGGTGCTTTCACCTTGACATTTCCAGTGTCGGGGTGTCAACACTGCCCATGAAAGGGTGGCTCCAGGGGGCAGTGCCCCAGAGCAGGGAGGCTGGAATTTTCAGTATTACAGAGGTGCCAAACACCAGGAGATGAAGCTTTTCTCTCCAGATTAGCAAACGGGCCTCTCTGTGCATTTTCTTGGTGGGGGTGCATCAGTTCAAGGAAACTGATACATGCTTTCTGGTTCTAGCAGATGGTCGGTGTTAAGGGAAAAACGTGATTGTTTTAGTTTCCACTCTGTTAGAGCTTATCACTCATTACCTTTGAAATTATAAATGTATATGTTCAGCTATGACAAAAATTTGGATGGAGAAATACATTGAGATACTCTAAAATACATAAAATAAAGGAAAAGTAAACACTGAACCCTTTCTGAAGCTAACAGAGCTGCTTGCTCCCTGGTGCTACATTCAGTGTGGCCAAACTGCTCCCCAAAAACCTCAGAAAACAGAATATGGGGAAACCACAGAGTGAAAATGTAGGGACTGATTTTACAAATCTCACATTCCAGACTGCTTAACTTAGAGCATGAGAGAAGCCTATGGGAGCCAAAGGCATCACACAGGAGCTCCATGCAAAGCCCAGGGTGTGGCTCCATGGCTCTTTGGTCCCTGTTCCATCGCAGCACCACAGGAGTGGGACGAGCCACCAAGATGCTGAACCAGACTGGCAGAAAGCCACTACCCATCACTTGCAGGGACATTCCTTGGTGCTGGAAGGGCTGAAGGTGCACACCATGGACCCAGGCACACATTGGTGCTGGCCTGTGGAGGAGATGGGAGCCAGGGGATGCAGGGAGGAAGCAGGACAGAGGCAATGCTAGTTGAGAATGGTGGAAGTTTCATGCAATGGAAAGCAAAATGCATGAGGCTGGAGCTGTATCCCCACCTACACAATGGATTGCCCTGGGCACTGCACTAAATACATTAAGCAATCATGAATATACATATTTTAAGATTAAATCTACTTCCTAATGGAACTTTTCACTGGCAACCTTTTCTTATTGCACCTTTGAACTCTGTGTAACTGAAAAACTGATGCTGGGTGAAAAGAGCTTACCAAGTCAAAATAAAAATATCAAAATACTGAAGAAAAGTCACAACATCCAGAAAAAATGTTGGGATTTTTTTTATATGGGTAAAACTAATGAAACCATAAAGCTCCCTCAGATTTAACTCTTGATCTGAGAAATTGGTTAATAATGGATGAATTTTCATAGAACTACTGAATGGGTATGATTGGAAGGGACCACTGGAGGTCATATGATCCAAACTCCCTGATCAGCAGGGTCCCCTAGAGCACATTTTTCAGGATTGTGTCCAGATGGCCTTTGAGTATTTTCAGAAAAAAATACTTCACCACCTCTCTGGGCAATCTGCTCCAGTGTTCACACACCCTCACAGTAAAGAAGTTCTTGCTCCTGTTCAGGTGGAAATTCCTGTGTTCCTGTTATTGCCCATTGCCTCTCATCCTATTGCTCAGCACAAATGGGAAGAGCCTGGCTCCGTCCTCTTGGCACCCTCCCTTCAGACACTTAGAGACACTGGTGAGGTACCTCTCAGCCATCTCTGCTTGAAGCTGAACAGGCCCAGCTCCCTCAGCCTTTCCTCACAGGAGAGATGCTCCAGTCCCTTAATCATATCTGTACCTCTCCACTGGACCTGCTCCAGTGTCTCCCTTGTGCTGAGGAGGCCAGAACTGGATGCAGCACTCTACATGTGCCTCAGCAGGACTGAGTAGAGGGGCAAGATCACCTTTCTTGACCTGCTAGCAATGTTTTTCCCAATGTACCCCAGGATATCATTCACCTTCCTGGCTACAACGGCACAGTGCCGGCTCATGGACAGCTTCATAGAACATCCTTATTTGCTCCATCCACCTGCCCACCCGCCCACCTGCCCATCCCTCCCT
>VWYI01003893.1:127473-182064 GCA_013399455.1 Anthoscopus minutus
AGCGAGAGGAGAGAGAAACCGCCCCAAGAGAAATAATCATCACATGGCGGTCACGATCCGCCGCCGCCCCCCGACAGCCAGAGCCTACGCTTGGGAGCCGGGGAAAAACTGCGAGGAGGGGACACACCTGTAGGCGCAGCACATATCCGCTGTGAGCACAATGCGAGACAGGAAACTGAAAAAACAGCCCAGGGAAGGAGAGAGGCTCCCGTTCGTCCCTCCCTCCCTCCCTCCCTCCCTCCCTCCCTCTGTCCATCTAGGATGAGCTGCTACATCACCTTTCCAGGAACTGACATGAGCCTGACTGGCCAGTAGTTCTTCTTGCTCTCTTTGAATACTGGAGTGATGTTTGCTTTCTTCCAGTGCCCAGGCACCTCTCTTGATTGCCATGACTTTCCAAGGGTGGCCTAGCAATCACATCTGCCAGTTCCCTCAGCATTTATGGATTCATCCTATCAGGACCCATGGACTTTGGGATATTGATAATGACGGAATGGTCTCCAACCCAATCCTCCTCACCCAAGGGGAAATCTTCCCTTGTCTGGGACCTTCTCTCTGGTCTCCTGGGTCAGAGATTCCTGAGGGCTGGCCTTGGCAGTGAAGATTGAAGCAAGAAGACATGTAATATCTCAGCCTTTTTTACAACCTATGCTGCAATAGTCCCTTTTCCATTTAGTAGTGAGCCTACATTTTCCCTACCAATAATTTTGTTGCTGATGTGTTTGANCCTCTCCACTGGACCTGCTCCAGTGTCTCCCTTGTGCTGAGGAGGCCAGAACTGGATGCAGCACTCTACATGTGCCTCAGCAGGACTGAGTAGAGGGGCAAGATCACCTTTCTTGACCTGCTAGCAATGTTTTTCCCAATGTACCCCAGGATATCATTCACCTTCCTGGCTACAACGGCACAGTGCCGGCTCATGGACAGCTTCATAGAACATCCTTATTTGCTCCATCCACCTGCCCACCCGCNCCTTGGCAGTGAAGATTGAAGCAAGAAGACATGTAATATCTCAGCCTTTTTTACAACCTATGCTGCAATAGTCCCTTTTCCATTTAGTAGTGAGCCTACATTTTCCCTACCAATAATTTTGTTGCTGATGTGTTTGAAGAAGCCCTTTTTGTTATCCTTGACAACCTTAGCCAGATTTAACTCCAAATGTGCCTTGGCTTTTTTCATTGAATTTCTGCGTACTCTGACATCATTCCTAAAATCTTCCCAGGTGGTCTGTCCCTGCTTTCACTTCACATATCTCCTGCTTATACCTTATTTTCTCTCTAGGAATCCTGTCAGAAGTGGGGGACTTCATGGAGGAGAAAATAGCAGCAGCACAAGACTACCTCCTTTTCCTTGATGTTACAAAATGCTTTTGAATTCTATTCTTAGTCTGGCTGAAGACTTCAGAATTGGGCTTTAGCTGCAGGAGCTCAATCCAGTACTTTTTTTCCAACCTGCTTTCAGATGTAGAATAAAAGGCTGTTGAGGCAGTAGCTTCATGACGTGGTGCTACAGATATTTCCCCACCACAAAATCTGACAGGATATTGAGGTGCCCATCTGAAGACACCGTTCTGGTGCCATCCAGCAGGGTGGTGGTGCAGGATCACCAGAGCAAGACTGTCCTTACAGGCTGCAGCCTTCTGGTCCCCTCCAAGGTGTGGTGCTACCCCTACCCTTCTCTCTAGCCCCAGGTAGGGCCAGAGCCAGTGGTGGGTCCTGGGAGAAGTCTGGGTGTCAGCCTGGCTCTGGTTTCCAGTAGATGGCACTGAGTGATGAAGGTAGGGTGAAGGACAGTGAGGACAACCATGCCATGGTCCTAGTGATGCAGGGTGGCTGCTCCAGCCTCTTGCCCATATGATGTAAAGCAGAGGGAAAAGGGGGAAATTACATGCAGGGATAAAATGGAAGGCCTAAAGGCTGGAGAAAACCCCACTTTGGAACTGCTCTGTGACCCTGTGCACATCGAAGCTGCTTGGTCCATCCGGATGTGCAGGGGAAGATGTACTGCCACAACCACACCTAAGGATTTCATAATGAAGATCAGGAAAACCACCAAATAGAACAATTCCTTTGCCAGCTCTCTCATCTATTTGGACTTTTGTCTTTTCCCCTGGAACAGGGCTAACTGAAGGGGATAGTCCTACAGCTTTTCCCAGGCCATTTCAGAGAGCATCAGCTGTATCCCACTGGACCTGTTAACCAGGGATGAATTCAGTGGGTCCTTTGCAGCGCCTGCTTGGACATAAATTCCACTGGAGAGAGCAGTAGCTTTGCTGCAGAAGGCTGGAAGCAAGGACAAGCTAACAGGATTTTTTCAGAGGCAGTAAAACTTTTTCTTAAAATATGTCAATAAATGAGAGAACTGTGGGGTTTTAAAAGCAGGAAGATGAGAGGCTGAGTCAGAGAGGGTTGCTGACCACAGCTCTGCCTGCAAACTGGGAAATGAAAAGAAAATAATTTCTGCATTATAGAAATATCTAATTATCATCTGCCATCTCAAATGCCTCCAAAGAGAAACTCCTGCAGAGACCTTTAAAGCTCTTTTAGCACAGAAAGTAGGAAAATATTCTGTCAGACTGAACCAAGATGCAGAGTATGATCATATAAATCCCATGTCTTGGAGCACAGCCCAGATGCTTCTGACTTTGTTGTTTTTCACAGCAGTTTAGCAATTCAGCAGAATCACGTTTGCAGTCCTAGATCTACCGCTTTTAGTAGTGGTGGTCCTTGAACCAATTGCTTATGTAAATAAACATTTTAAAACATAGAGGAGGAGGACTAAGACAGTTGCAAAAAATAAAAAGAAAACAAAAGAAAAAGAATCACTATCAACTTCCAGCAATATATCTGGGAGTTAGAAATTACCATTCTTTATTGAATTCACAGAAGCTTTATTTTTAGAGAGGATAAAACCTGCTAAGCCTCCAGTTCCTGACAAATCTCTTTGGAGCAAGAAGAGAGTGATAGCAATTAATAGGGAGGTCTCTGGCAGTGCACATGGACGGGGCTTTTCTATGCATTTTAATCTTTGAGCCCCCTAAGAGGCAGGAATTGGTGAGGTAGGCAGTGCACATCCCAACAGAGGTAATTATTGGTAATGAGAACAGAACAGCACAGCCACCACTCCAGCAAAAGGCTCCCAGCCAGCGTGGGAGGCTCTGGGCTCGTTATCGACCTACCAGAAACCCTTGGTGACGCTCATCAGGAGTGGGTTGATGCGATTCCCACGGGACCGCCGCCATCACCTGTCCCGCTGGCAGCAGCGCCAGGGAATGTCGCGAAAGGGCCAGAAGTGCGGATCAACTGCGTTGAAAACATCTCTGGTGGGCCAGACCTTCATTTTTCCCCCATGGAATATCTTTTAAATGAAGCAACTCTGGTGAAGAGGGCGAGCAAATATTTAGAACTGTTTATTGAATAAAGCAAGGTTTTAAAAGCTGTGTTATTGTCCCGGGACACAATGGCCGTTACTGTTTTTGTTGGTAAGTGCCCGTGTGATTTAAAGCTGCTGACAGCACCAGACGCTCACAATGAAATCATCTCTCCCTCCCCTCCCGCAGTTCAGGCAGACACTCATTTGTATGTATGGGTTCAGCCTGTCTGCTGCGGCTGGCCAAAGCGACAGATACTAATGGCATATGTTAATTACAACCCAACAACTTCCTTTCATTTGGGTGTTTATTAACATTCTCACTTCTGCCCGTGGAAGCAGCTGGCCGGAGATGCTGAGGCTGCCGGGGATCGCATGCGATCGCCGATCTGGGGCCGCGATGAGCGCCGGGTTACGCCTGGCGGCCCGGCGCAGATTTTTTCCTCTCTTTGCTTATAAAGCTGCAGAGATTCTGGAAGGAAGATGGGAGCTCAGAAGCAAACTCCCAGGCACAGCTGCTGGACGGCTCCAGGTGTGACTGTGCTCGGAACCTGGCATTTCGCTGGTAACGCCACTGCGTAACAGCTCCAAAGAGATGGAAAACAGCTCAATAGTTTGGAATTTAGGGGGGTCATAAAGTATCTGGTGTAAGTAGCGAATGCAGCCAAACGGGTTTTGCTGGGAATAAGGGAAATTGTCATCTCGCGTGGAGCCAGGGCCCATCTACTCTCCTGTCCAATTGCTGAGTGTAATTGGAGACAAATACTTCAAAGGTGAATACAAGAAACATTTAAAGGGACAATTCATGTGATGATCCCTTACCTTCCTCTTCACAACTGGCTTGTGGCATTGGAAAAATGAGATAAAAGTTTACTTTGTAAGAAAGAAAGGATATCAGATTTTCATGTCTGAATCCCTCATCCTTATTAAGAGCCATCCATCTCAGTGATTTCTTATGGCATGGTGATGCAAGATGATCAAGTAATTCTGTAATATATTTTTGAAAATTCCTCAAATCTCTTTTCAAGCCATTGTGCTTCAATTTCATGCAACTTTATTCTTAATCACTGTGCTGGCCAGGAGTCATGGCCAGTGGAGCAGGACTGGATGCAGCTAGGTTTTGCAGTTGTATAGAGCAAACCCACCAGCTCACAGTACAAAACAAGCAGAGTCAGACACAGAACCACAAAGGAGAGCAGTGCAAGCAGGCTATTCTCTGCCACCTTTGAAAAACATTGGATTAATCAAAACACATTTTCAGGAGCAGTTTCTAGGAGGCAGCTGTGTGGCTGATGGGAAGCTTTGAGACAGCATAAAAGAAAAATAGGAGAGTTCCTTTGCTTTTGTCTTCAGACGGGGTTTGATGCACGTCAAACCCTGTGTGAGATAAGTCTGAGTATTCCTGGTATTCCTCTCAGCAGGCATCAGGCTGCCTTTGGCATCTGGGGACTTCATATAGCATTGTGCTGCCCTGGTGACTATGAGTTGTTAAGTCCCTGCATAATTCCCTACAGCCTTCACTCATCTGGAAGTAAAGCATAATTAGCAATTTTTGTTACCTCAGTATTTAACCCTTCTATGGAGTTTGTGTTTTGTACTGTTCATTTATAAATATACAAGCTAAAATGATACATCTCCTTTTATTTGTTGAGATGTGAAAAGAATTATAGAAGATTAGTAAGATACAACTGTCCTTTACAGTTGGTTGTTCTCTCTTCTTTCTGCATCCTGTTTATCTTCCTGAGGTTAATTACTTAAGTTAGTGGTTTGGTCAATTTTGCAGAATAAAATAAAATAAAATGAAATAAAATAAAATAAAATACCTGATACCGTGTAGGTCATAATGTAAAAGGCCACTTGTGGAAATTTGATTTTTGTGTGCAGTTTATTCTCAAATTCCTGCATTTGTTCCTGAAGGCTGCTCTTGAGCAATTCAGAGTGGTCATGTGCAGGATCTGTAGGGTGAAGCCAGGCAAGGGGGTGCCTCTCTATGGCCTACAGCACATTTTTCCTAGAGGAGGCAGGGAATGGTTCCTCTCCTTCCCTCCCTTGTGAGACACAAAGACATAAATACCTCTGCCTCCAAGGAGCTGCTTGTTTGGTTTTTCTTCTTCATGCTGACCCAGGACAGGAATCTGAGGCTTCTGAGGTCTCAACAGGACTGGAGAAGTCATATCTGGGATGAGTAAGACAGAACAGTAGAATGAACTTTTTTTTTTTCACTCTGCATCCAGCAAAATCTCCACACAATCACTTGTCACAGAATAACAAGCACAGCCCCAAAATCGTGTCAGAAGAGCAAAGGATCTTGGTTTAGCAGCCTCCATTAAAAACTACTTTGTTTCTTGTTTAAAGACAAGACATTTAATTATCTGGTGGTACATTGTTCTCACTCCCCATGCTACTGGACTGACGGGACATTTCAGTTATTTATTGACATGTAGCAAAGCCAAAACCTTTGGATTCTGCAGCGAGGAGTTTGCATGTATTGTCCCAATCCTCTGCAGAAACTGTCCACTAGACAGAGGGAATTTACCTTCTTTCTTATAGTGAAAAACAATCATGTACTGCAACAACCATAACCAGGAGTTGTTCATGGGGCCAGGTTTCAACAACAGCTCACAAATGAGGGCTAAATTGTCCATAATTTTCCCAGGGCAAGGGCAGTCATGCTACCTGCATACAACCATGGGCAATCTTATTGTGAAGGAATTCTGTCAGCGCTTGTGTCTGACTTTTGTACTAACAGAAATGATAAAACTAGAGCAGGAATGTCCTTGGATGGCTTCTGTTGTGTTCTGTTTTCACAGGATCAGCTGCCCTGCCTGAGAATCTCTGGTTGGTAAATCCCAGCTATCATACAGAAGTTCTAGCTTGTGCCTCTTGTTCCCATGTACTCAGCCACAAACCAAACTGAAGAGAGTCTTTCCTCATGAAGTTCTTCCCTTTGTGTGCATCCACTGAGAAACCATGATGCAGGGTTTTTCCAGCCATGAGTTTTCCAGTGTTTCTGGTATATCCCCTACCCAGTCCAATATGTTTGAATTCATCAGGAGAAATAGATAAAACTGGAAAGCTGATAAAAGCAGTACAAGAGGAATTTATGAGAGTTTGTCCTCGACCATGGTGGATGGGATGCATTGGGTGAAGCATATAGGGCCCATTTTTGCAGCAAAGCCTGATGACACCTGTCAGTCCTCTTCTCACCTCTGCTGGTCCATGTTCTCACTGGTCCCAGGTAGAGCCAAGCACTCTGATCACCAGGAGCCCTCTGGGCAGCTGCTTTTCCCTCCAGGAGCACTCTCCATCACAACCCCAAGTTCCCTGGGGATGACTTGTAAAGCAGAAACTCAGATATCATTTTCTAGCCTGTGATTCTAGCTTCATTTGCCCGCCCTCTTCCTTCCACGTTGTTTCACTTGGAGCTTGAAGTTTGGAAAAGGTGTCCTTGAGTTCCAGTCAGAGTAGGATTGTTGTGTCTTCCTCACCCTGTGAAAGGATCTCAACACCCTGAACAAAACCACACACTGATGCAGAATAGAAAACCCAAAACCCCAAGGCATCACCTGAAAGCCCAGACACCTTGGAGGATCAGGCCTCTTCTTTCCTGCTTCCTTCACCACCTACCACAGAACCAAGGACTGGAATCAATAAAATACTGAGTTGCCAGTAAAAACATCCCCACCAAAGGAATTCAGGATATTTTTTTCTGGACTGCTAAGACCCTGCAAAGCACAGAGATTGCACCAGTTTGGAAAATAAAAGCTGCAGACCCAGAGCCTTGCACCAGGAACAGGAAGCACTGGCTGAACTGACAACTGAGACGTTGCTTTAAAAAAATCTGGTGAATACAGCAGGCCAGCAAGGCTTAAGTGGGGGTGGGCTGTGCCTCTCCCATCATATATTAGCTCCTCTGCAGTAAAGAGAAGACTTGATTCAAAACCAGACTTACATTCTTAGTAGCATTTAAAAAATGTTCCTCAGATAACTAGACAGGCACGTGGGTAAAATTCAGTCATGGATAAAAATTGCCAGTGAGAGTGTATAGCAGGAGTTCACTTGAAATGTGGCAAAGGCAGCCCATGGCTACTGGTGTCCTGATGGGCAAAGCAGGAGGAAGGGAATAGAAAAGGAAATATGCTGAAGACATCAATTTGTCCAGGTTAATTGAAACTAGAAAAAACCTGTGAGGCACTTCAGAGATGAGGTCAAAGTAATCTGAAGAAGCCTAGAAAGAGCAATAAAAAGATTTGAGGAGCGGAAGAGACTGAAAGGTGAAAAGGCTCAGGTGAGAGTGATGGTAGATATGCAGGAACCTGACAGAATGACTTGAGATAATATAGAATATGTCAGCTGAAGTAACACAGAGAATTTCACCTGAACACAGTATTTCCTTTTATCTAACACAAGAGAAAAGCGACATCAGATGGAAATGAAAGCTGATGGTTATAAACATCCAAAAAAGAAACACTGCATTTCGGAGCAGTGTGCACCTCCACTGCCATAACTAAACAGGTGGGCTTTTTTCATTCTGCCTAAGTACAGGGCAATGCCTATAGGTGTGTGACTTCATTTTTCTCTCAAAACACTAATAGAAAATGCTTCATGCATGGGAATGATTTCCATAAAGTAATGTTAAAATAGATAATTCATCTGAATTCCAGGAACAGCTTGCATTTAAATGACTAATAGGTCCAGCAGGTATGTCAAGAGAAAAAATGCTCTAAAAGCCACCCTACTTTGACATGTGGTACAGCCAGCAATCCCTTAAGATTAGCAGGAAAAATCCCATAAACTATATACTCCAAATGTACCTGATTCTAGAATCCTTTCACTTTCTTTTAGCACCAAACATTTCTGGAAGCAAATACATCAACTGAGTTAATTAGCAGGCTGAGACCTATGTCCTTAGCAACCTCTGCAGTCAGGTGGAATGCAGTGTACATGCTACAGGAAGTGAAATAAAATCCCATTTTATAAAGCTTCTCTTAAGGCAGTGAAAATACATGCAAACCTTATGGATGAGACCCCAATGAAAGCCTTCCCTCCATGTACACCCTCTGGAGCCCCAAATATTCCTATAGGCCAACAGACACAAACCAAATGGAGCTCTGTTTCCCTTGGGAGAAATGAAAAGCCCAGTGGCCAGAGTGGCAGAGTTGTGTCCCGCAACCTATCCCAACCCAACCCCACTGCTTTCAGCATCTAAGCTGCAAAGGGAGGGCACAGTAGCATCTTTAAGAGAGCAGCCAGCAGCCATATCCACAGGGCAAAGCACAGACTCTCAGCTGAGCAAGTCCTTACTACCCTGCAAGACTAACTCTGAAACCACCAGGGAAGGTTGCACATGAGTGGGAAAGTTGCCAAGCAGTTATATCCCAAGGTAAGAGAAAGTGTCACTGTTTAGACATCTGTTCTTAAAATGCTGTTCTCCTACCTCATTCAAATTTCCTTTTTTATCCTTTAATAAGTGCATTGTTTGTTACACACCTGACTTCCATTTGGGGATGTTTTAAGAGTGACTGCCCCGCAGACAGCAAAACCTGGTATTTCCAGGTTGCTGGCTCTGAGCTCAAGCTGGAATGTTTGCAGTGACCCCTTTACACTTGAACACAGCCCTGGCTGCTGCCCATCAAGTCCTGCAGACAGGTTACTTACACATGACTCTTATTCACTCCTTTGGAAAAGCTGAATAAGCTTTGTCTCCTTGAGCGGATACAGTATCTCATTATGATCTGGAAGGATCGTTCTCAGAGATTCAGCACTGGGATGACAAATCCGTAAACTCCTTTGGGATCTGTTTCTTTGTAAATACACAGACATGACTCATTACACTAATGTAGTTATGTGTGAAAATTCAAGGGGAAAATATAACCCCAAACCACCTTCATAAGAAAATAAGCTGCAAAGCCAAACATTACTGCATGCTTTTTTTTTTTTTTTGCCTGGCTATCGCAGTTTACAAGTTCCCTCTTGCTGGCCCTTGGGAAACAGCACATCCCGAGACTATGAGCACCAGGCGGCTCAAAGCAATGCCAATGCTTTCCAGTGTGATTTAAAAAGCAAGTCTGCTGAAATTTGTTGGGATTGTCCATTGGCCTAGATAGTCCATTAATTCCTTCCTGTAAGCCATGCTGTCTGATCCTTGCAGGCCTGAGTGTTTATCCCCTGGGATGCCTGTGGGTCTTGTGCTTGCTAAAGGCTCCCAGGTCTCGGCCTGCGCCCCAGCAAGCCTTTGGAGGTTTGATGTTGCAAGTCCTCTGCTAATGGGCGCTGGTGCTAATGAAGTTCAGAGCACTGACCACAGAGAGGATAGGCCACTTGTTATTTTTCTAATTAATTCAAGAACTGATCACACAGCAGCATGCTCCAGAAGACAGCCCATCTAACAATCGCGTTAAGAAATCTGCACAAATCCGTCCCCTCTGCATTCGCCCCTGAGTATTTTCTCTGCTTTTTGCAACTCATTTGAACAAAAATGGCAAAAAATCTTGTTCTACCAGCTGCTTGTGTTCTCCCCCATGGCAGCTCATCCTGTACATTAGCTCCTTCTGCTGTTTTAAATCATTTGGCATTCCTTTTGGGCCCACCCATCCTGCATACCCTGAGCTTAAATTCTTGACCCCTACTGGGAGATGACATTAGCTCTCCACTTCACTGCCTCTCCCATCTTACTCAAAGCTTATCTAAACCCACAGTTGCTCATATGTCCAATTTCTCTCTTTCTTTTGGTCATAACACTCTAATTAGAGCCTTGAAGCATACAGAGATGTGATTTGCATGAAAGCCACTATTCAAAACGAAACTGGTTCCCAACCCATGCAGCGTAGCAGCAACATTTGAAGGTGGTAAGTTATTTAGGCCCTCACTTCTCACCATTATTTTTTAAAACACTCAAGGCTTCATTCATCTGCTCTTTTCTAAAGAGCTGGAGCTTGTTTCTCGAGTTTTTCTGGATGGGTAGTACCCTCATAGCTCTGTACCGTGTTAAATAAACCCTAGAAGAGTTTCTACATTCCTCTTCAGTGTGTATATATTTACTTGAATGTGTATCACCTGTTCCCCTGCCCACACAGTGGATGCCTATCCTGGATGTTAAAACACAGAAAATAAGGCCATTAGGATAAACATCTGTGCTCACCACTTTCTTGCTCCTCCAAACCTGCTTATTAAAAATAAAAGAGAAACAAAAAGAAAAAAAAGAAAAAGTCACATCAGAGTGGCAGGTAGCTTTAAAGTGAAGTACTAACAGTAAAGATGAAGACATCTTATTATAGTTACTGGTTTTTATTAAATATTGACTAAAATTAAATCTGGAAAGTTTGTAAACACCCTATTTACATACCCAAGTGGTTGTCTTATGTTTGAAGTCTCCCTTCAGAAGAAAAGCAGCTCCCAGTGCCATTTGGCACGAAGGGGACATAAGTTACAGAAGACCTGACACGAGGAATTTGTGCTGTGGCTATTCATGGTGCCAATGTTTTCCACGTAATTCTCCATTCGTGGCCTGCTTGGGGAACGGGATGTGTCCCAGGCTCTGGAGAAAAGCCATGAAACAGGAAAAAAAGCCAGAAAAGGGCCATTTATTGGTAGCATATTCAAAACAACATTTGCAAAACAAATTCAGCACAAAAGAAATCTGACCCAAGCAGTGTTGACAAATCCTTGCTTGTGCTGTCCACGGAGAGCAAGTCATGTCCCTGCTGGGGCACTCTGGCTGGGCTCTGTGAATGTCCTGGGGCCTGTAAGGATGCTTTCTCCATCCTAAAACTGTGAGAACTCCCGGCACGCTGAATGCATGGTTAATCCCATGGGAAGCTTTCTGCACTATGCTGTTTCAGCAGCCAGCCAGGCAACAGCAAATCGGTTGTGCAGACCCAAGCGTTTCCCCGTCCCCCTGCCTTTGAACAGACAAGGATGAAGAACAAACTTCTGATGAATGGACTTCAGTGCACTGAATGTGCCCCTGGCTGGAGTGGTACAGCTCGGCTGGCCTCGGGCAGGAACGCTGCAGAGGAACAACACGAGGAGCAAAGCACTCACGCATCAGAGCTAAATTTGGCCCTGTAATTTCAGTCTGAGGCGGTACCAGGTTAAGCTAAGCAGCACTACATGCAAAGTTGAATGTTGTTACTCCAGGGAGCAGGGACAGAGGCCAGGCCAAGGCTGAATGCAGTGACAAGGGTCAAAAATCAATAAGGAGTCCAGATGGAGAGCTGAGATTGTTACATCTGCCTGTAGGGCACAAATGCTGAGAAGAGAAGATCCTGCTGCCGTGGGAGGCTGCACCCCTGTGCATTGCTGCACCACAACCCCTCCTCCTGAAGCATCAGTAGCAGTTCTTTGGTTTCCAGGACTCTGACACAGCCAAAATGAAAAGCAGGGTCCCAGACCTTGAGCTAGTCCCTTTCCGCCACCCTGGTTCAAGACAGCCCTCCCCTGTGGATATCCATCCACTTCATCTGTGTCTTCAGCTGGCCTTGCTCTGGGGGGCTGCATTTATTGGTTTATATACGAGATAATTCTGAGAAGAGCAAGCCAGGGAATGTGTCAGAGAAGGAGAAGTGACTTTGTAACTCCAAATAAGTGCATGTAAACAGGGATGACTGCCAGCGATTACTCCCAGAGTTGTGCCTTGTGAACCCACCACATTCCCGTCCTGTGATGTTTGTTCTTCTCTCCAGGCTGACTGCAATCGTTATCCAACAGATATTGCGGAATTTCACTGTCAACTAGTAAAACTAGGCCCTAGAAATGAGCTTCCTCTATAATTACTTCAGAATACTCAGAGGACCAGATGTTGAGGCATGTGGAACACATCACAGCATAACAGGATGGTTGTGGCTGGGCAGGATCTCTATCATCTAGTTCAAGCCCTCTGCTGAAACAGGGCTGATTGCCCAGGTCCATGTCCAGACTGCAGTCCCAAACTCCAGCAGTAGGAAGAGTTCCAGAGGCGAGCTGGCTTCTCAGAGGGAAGAGAAATTCTCAGAAGATGCTCTGCCCAGATGGCAAAAGATGCCTTCATGTCTTCTGTAGGATGAAGCAGAAAGTGGTAGGGTGGGGAGACTGGGGCTTAAGTGGAAATGGGTTTTGGCCACAAAGAAATCGATGGACACCAGAGAAGGGGGGCTGCCCCAAGTTGCCCCAAGCAATAATAGTCCAAACTCTCATCAGTTTCATTCTCACCTATGGGGCTGAGTTAAGGACAGTGCTTTAAAAGAAAATAAACCAGTGTTGAGAAGACAGTACAGCTGTTGTGGTTAGAGGGAGACCCAGCACCCAGGGACCTGGTGGGCGGGAGAGCCAGGTCCAAGTTTCTTCATTGTATCAGGCTTCCTATGCCATCTTGAGCAAATCCTGCCTAACAGTGCCTCAGTTTCCCACGGGGACAAGAGGGAGGTAAGAGCTTTTCTCAGGCCCACAGCATTGTACATGCTAGGATGGGATAAACCTTTTTTAAGTAGTGAGGTACTGATGCCAGGAAAAAGAGGTGCATATTTAGGTAGGCAAGCAAAATACTAAGCAGGTGGTGCCAGGTCACTCTTTCTGAAGACATCTCTGGTAGCCTCAGAAAAGAGGTGATTTGAAGACCTCCCTGAAGTGTTTCACCAAATAAATCCCGATTATTTGGGCTTTGTGAAGACAAAGTGATTGTTACTCTAACTTCTTAAGGCACATAAGCATTTAAGCTGCCTTAAATCTTTAAGGTAGCACAATGTAAGCATTAGAGCCAACTTAAATCCTTATTAAGTCTTCTAGGTGCTTAAAGCATTTAAGCCATTTTTAAGTCTTTTTAGAATGACTGCTGATTCCATGGGAAGGATGCAGTGTTGAAAGACACTTTGTATGCAATGTCGCCTTAAAGTTCATGCCATCAGACAAGTCTCATATGCAGCCTTATCAGGAAAGGTTTGAAAAATGTCTAGACTTTAATTTCCCTGCCATTTCAGGTTTGGTCCCAGGTTCACAACAATGCTTATAAATGTGACAGAGTTTTGAGAACATAATGTTCAATCCATCAGCTCATCCTGGTGGCTCATGTTATCCCATATCAGGATTCTATCACTCTGGCCTGTGGTACGTGCTTCAAAGGACAGTAGAGGATGCTGAAAATGAGTGAGTTCCTTGCACATGCAGGGACAATCACAGCTCACAACTAAGCAAATCTTTTTGCTCTGTCTTTTCAGCAGTGACCTTTGGATTGCAATCAGCCTTGGAACGCCCAATCTGAAAAGGCAACATTTTTGGCGTGGTGTGAAAGCAAGGCTTTATAATAGAAACTACTTTTGCAACTTTTGCTGTATGACTTGCACTCAAGAGGATGCCATAACAAACTGCTGAGCACAGTCTTTCTATGAGAAGAGATGCAATCCAGCTAACCCTGTCCTGTGTGCACAAAGAAACCACTTAACCTCTTGAATAAGAGGCTGCATATGTGGCAAAAGCTTTAAAGGACTGGGTTATCAGTGGATGGAGGGTTTTTCCAATAACTCCTGTGAGAATTCTGACTTGTTCTGGTTCTTAACTTGCCTTGCTGGATCATATCCCTTATAAAATTATGTCTGAATGGTAAAGCTCTCCTTTTGGCTTGATTTTTGACTGGCAGCAGCTGGGAAGCAGCCTGTCTCCTTCAGACCTTTAAATGGCGCTGATATTGGAGGCACTCACTGAAGCAGGCCTCCAAAATCAACAGAAGACCCTTAGCAAGCACAAGCCAGAGAGACATCTCACCTGAGTGTAGGCCACTGTGCTGGGACATGGGTTCTCCTGCTGGAACCATTTAAGGACTGACACTACAGGATGCTCAGGGGACTATGCTATGATTTGTCTCCTCATTTTCTAATAAAATCTGTTTCTGGGTGGGTCATCTGGTCAGACCTAGTCACATGTCTTAGTCAATGGGCAGGGATAGGCACTTTTAGGAAGCCATTCTTGTGACCTGTTTAACACAACTCTCTTAGTAAAGGACAGCTATACCTCAAGAAAAGCTCATTGTCTCCTCTGTGAGTCCAGGCAATGTCAGACATAGGCAGAGTGCATTTGAGCAGACAAAACCGTGCATCTTACACCTAGGTACTAACAAAGTGCTGAAACTGCCCAGCCTGGATTTTACCAGTGTGTGCACAAAACTGAATGTGTGCATCTTACTGGTGTGTGCACAAAAGTGAATGACTTTCTCACCCACCTCTTGAGGTCAGTTTCAAAGACCCTCCCTTTACTCCATAAAATGCCAATGCTGTTGAATCATGGGGCCAGTCTAGATTCTCCTCCTTTCACTTAATTGCAAACTGTTAGTGTGTCCCATAAAAGGTTTATGCAAGCATACCCAAGCGGGTCTGAAAGCTTTCCACTTCCCTGCTTTTGCATGTGAGAACTTGCTCACCCCCATTTGCAGAGTCTCAGCAGATCTGGGGGTTGTGACAGAATGCCTCCAAGCTGGGAATGCAAACGGACAGCAGTGTTTGGAGTCAGTGACCGCGCTCATACCCACGATAATCACAAGCATATACAAGCCACAGGGAATTGTTAACATTGAGACTGATTTGGCCATAACAAAAGTCTCAACTGGGTTTTGTTATAAAGTGCCTCATTAGTCGGATATTCCTTGTGACATCCCATTGACAGTAGATATGAATAGAGAGTTTTTTCCTGTCTCACACATGAGCAATAGGCACAAATTCCCATGCCAGCCAAAAGCAGGCCTGCTCTCCACACCAGAGATGTGTAATCTGTGGAACAGATTGTCCAGGGAGGTTGTGGAGTCTCCCTCTCTGAAGTTATTCAAGAACTGTCTGGACACATGCTCTGTGCCACATGCTCTGGGATGACCCTACTTGAGCAGGGAGCTTGGAGCAGATGACTCCCTGTGATCCCTTCCAGCCTGACCCACTCTGTGGTTCTGTGATTGCGTATCTGAAGGACTGAGTCTGCAAGATGCTGAACATCCCCCGTTGATGAGAGGAGCCAGGTAGTTATTTGCCTCAGTCTCTGGGATAATCTAGCCCAAAAAGGGAATGGAAAGTTCAAGAGCTTATTTAAGAGCTCTGTGCCCAAACTTAGCTCGTGCAAAAGGAATCTGCAGGCTGAGTGAGTGCAGCCTGCTGCACAGCTCTCTCTCCTCGTTCCCCCCTGGGATGAGTTGAGGAGTATCGCAACACAAACAGCAACTGCACCTGATGAAGCTGAAAGGAAATTGCCATGCACAGTGTAGCATCTGCAGGATTGTGCAAATATGCAACATGCTTGGGAATGCAGACCAGCCGTGGACAGCAGGACTACTAATCAACATGGAGCACAAGGAGCAAAAGAGGGCTGGCTGTGCTCCTGCTCATGCAGCCCCGGGTGAGGCTCATCTCCTCTGCTGCCATAAGGTGCAGCTGGCTCACAGTCACCTTGCTGGACACCAGGACAGCCAGATCCTTCTTTGCAGAGCTGCTCCCAGCCTCCCCTGGTGCACAGGGTTACTCCCCTAGCGGCAGGACATTGCATTTCCTCTCCTTGTCTTCATAATGCTCCTGTTGGACCACTTCTCCAGCCTCCTTACGTTCCTGTGCACGACTTAGTACCACTGGCAACCTCAGTGGTGAGGCAAGCTGTCCTGTTAGGTCATGTTCTTGAACTAAAACCTAACAAACTCCTCCAGCTGGACTCTGAACCACTGCCCACCACTCTGGCAATATAGCCAACTTTCCATTCACTTTATACCCAAATCACAATAATTAGGGCATGCCCTATCAAGCATTAACTTTACAGATGAAGCCACCACAGTCAGGAATTGAAAATGTATATGATTTCCTTTTGAATGCAGCTATTCCTGTTTGAAAGAGAGTCATCCCTCTTCTCCACTGCTATCTAGACATGAAAAATGATTCAAACTGCTGATCCCCTGAGAAACAGCCAATGTCATCACTAGCATCACAAGAACAATGTATTTGGCTCTGTAACAATACTTCTCACTAGTGAAGAGGAATTAATTTTATTTAATGAATTACAGATCAAAGGCCCTGAACCAATCCTTGGTATCACCTCACTTACTTGCTTGGCCAGAGGCAAGTCAATATTCCTGATACACCAAGACATCTCTATTTATCTGAATGATCTGAAAGAGAGATTTGTAGTTGTTCCAATTAGATTCATAAAGAATATACTGCCTGCTTGGGTATCTCTGAGATGTAAACCATGTGCAATGCACTGTTGTTAAATTGCTGATTGACCTGCAGAGACAACGGCCTTGATTCTATAGCACCCTCTTAATAGCTAAGGCGAGAGATCCTCTGCAATTGCAGTCAAGAGTTCATTCTGTTTGCTAAGCCATTATGGTCATTATTCTAATTACCTATCAAGGCCTATTCTTGTGCGTGGTGCTGCACAAAGACAAAGGGAATATTGTTTTTGTTGCTCAAAGTTTGCACTCTTAATCAAAGAAGAAGAGCATTGAGGCACCTAACAAATTGAGTGAGTTAGGGAGTGGGAGAAATTACCCCATGAATTAGCTAGGAAATGTTTGTGAGGAAAATGTCTGGGTGAAAAAATGATGTATTCTTGTCAATTGCCAGCCCCTATATTCTTGCAAAGTGGAGTGCAGGAAGGCTGAGTGTCTAATAGCCTGCTTCACAGGCAGTAATTCCTCTGGAATATGGTGACTGATTTGCTTGACATTTCCTCTGGTGTCAGTAGTATTAGAACCATCAGGCAATTTCTGGGAAGCTAATTTGTTCCTTTCTACTATACGTTGACAAGGAACAAAGAGATGTTAAGGGCTGAAATCTCTCAAAAATCCAGTATGATTTGGATGCAAATCTTAGGAATATTTTCTTTAGTGTAATGTAAGAATTTATACTATTCCCTTTTCTATTTCATTAACAAAGTTTCTTGCTGGCAGTATCCAAAATAAATCTGAGGTCTGATATAACATATAGACAGGATTGTAGAGAAAAATAATTTTGTTAATTTAATCAATAATATGCCCTTATATGGAAGCCTTGTGAGAATGTAATTTTGTACCCAAGCAAAGGTATTGCTACGTGCTTAGCAAGACTACTGCAGAGCAAAGCTGTGAACTTAAAAAGAACAGAGAGGCTTCAGATGCCCAGAGTATTCTACAATCTCTGTGCAGATGAAATTCCCAGTGTAGGGTTAGGAGGGCACTGTAACCCTCTTATTTATTCAAAAACAGCTATTTGGGATTTTTTTTACTCCCTTTTTGGGTAGTGGCTGAGATTATGATGGTCCCCACTCATAAATCAGGTTCACTAGACAGGAGTCCCTTGGCTTGGGTTCAAAGGAGTTTGTACTGCATTAGATGGCTTGGCCCAAGAGACTGGCCTGTTTACTTTTGTCTATATTCCAAACCTTTCTACTCCTGTTTTTGTCACCTACATAGCACTTCAGAGGCAGTTCTGCTCCCATGATTACCATGGCCACTTAGTGATGCTCAGCTTGGCTTTTTTGTAGTGCTTCCACCACACAGATAGCGCCTATTTGCAGCAAGAGCCATTTCAGAGCCCACAGCAGGACAGCCCTTGTCCTAATCTACTGCAGCCAGCATAAAAGCTGAGATGGAGGATCACCATGAAGAAATAGCTGTGGTTTTTTTGTTACATCTCTTCCTTTTTTCTTCTTCCCCCACCTATTACTACTCCCCACACATCTAGGTCTTGGGAACAGAGTTAATATTTCCTGTTGTTTTATCCAAGGTGCAGGTTAGACACACAGAGGCATAAGCTCCTCTATGCAGGAGCCAGTTAGGCTAATTAGCTGATGTGAACATGAGCTGAATGACTTTCAAGGTCACCTCATATCTGAGAATTGCTTTTGTGCTACATAAAGCTCAAACCTCCCAGCAGACTCTCTCGCTCTACCCCTGTTTTCTGCAATTTTTTTTTATTTGGCAAACCCAACTCCCTTGTTACCCTGGATCATGGACAGTTGAATTCACTCATTCTTCAAGCTCAATGGAATGAAAGATTTGGGCCCGGAGTCCCGAGGTATCACCAAAACGCACGTAACAGGGGTGATGAGCACATTGCCTTCTCTGCTGCTTGCTGCAGTTTGGAGATCAGTGCTCCCTGTGGGTGTGATCAGCTCCTTCTGGAAGCTCAGACAAGTTTTCAGGTCTTTTAGCTTTTTAAAGCTACTTTCTATTTACCAGTACAAGCATTTAACAGCACACAGCTTCCTAAAACATGATTTTTGCCCCCTCCTCTTGATTAGTTTAAGAAGAGGAAATCCTTATAAGAATAAATTAGTGAGAAAAAATTGAGCCCTAGATGTAGTCTTATCTCAGATGTGGACTTTGCATCCACTTACAGTGGTGCAAGCTACTGCACTCAAAGGAGAGTGCTGTCTCGGAGTGGCACAACCTGGAGGACGTTTAAAGGCACGCACTGAGTGTTAACAAAATCAGCTGTTTACTGATGGTGGTTCTGCTAATATGTTTATGCAAAACTTGTCCTTTGATTCTCCCAAGGCATGGGTAAATGCATCCAAGCAGTGTTAATGATGAGCCACAGAAGGTGATGACTCTGAGCTCTTATTATAGACAAGCAGCAAGCTCAACTCTGTTTTTAGGGAAGGCCAAAGGGCTGGGGTCCATACCTGTGTTTAGGCTCTTACATCCCAAATAGGCACTGGCAGCCAGATCCTCCCCACCTAACACCAGGCATGCTGTAAAGAGTCATGTGCTTGGAGCTTAGGCACTCAAGTCAGTGAGAAAAAAAAATCAGTGTTTTGAGGGTGATTCAGACTTGAGCCATCTCTCAGAGCCACATATCTCCATGCAGGAAACCTACTTCAAATGGGCTCCCAGCTGCGCTGCCACAGGTGCCAAGACAGGTCTGGTCCATAAACAAGCCTAGAGAGGAACTTTGTGTAAGTAATTGAAAAGCACTTCTGTTAGCAGCAGAAACATGAAAGAAAGATGGTACTTTACCCTCCAGGAGTGGGGAATAGAGATATTGGTGTAACTGTTCTATTATTTCCTATCCAAACCTGAGAGCTGCATGGTTGTTGAACCTAAATTTCTGCCTTTCAGACTGTTCCATTCCAATGTTTGAGTGTCTTCCCAAGGATGATGGGGATTTTTATGCTGTGAAGTTTATGCCCATTTTTTAAAAGAGCACTGACTCCCATGCACTGTTTTCCTTTTTTGTTTCTTCAAACCACCTAGCATGGAGAGGAGGAAAAAAGCACAAAAAGAGTTACCTTTTACAAAAAGGTAATGCAAAGGAGCACCTGCAAGGCTTAACCCTTGAGAGAGTGTGTTTGTCCTATATCTATAGTTCAATTAATTTATTTCTGGAACTGTGCTATCTTGTTTTAGAGAAGACCAAAGCAAACACTTATCTGCAGCTGCCTGCAATAATTTTACAAGTAAACTAATGATATAATATTTTGTCTTGGAATTTATTCTATGAAGATGACTCATACTGGACAGCTAAATGCCATCCGTTTTGTGTCAGCTTTTACTGACTAAAGTGTTTTTCCATATGTGATAGTGGACTGTTCTTATTAATGGTTGAGCTGTAAAATCTTGCTTTCCCTCTTATTTATGATACTGGAAAAAATCCAATGTAGCACAGTACATATGTAAGTCATTACCCTCCCTCTAAGCCCCCTCCCCCCCAAGTATGGAATGTTACTGTATTTTAATATATTACAGAAATAAACAAATGTTTTACATGTGGGAGATGAGTATAAATCAGAGATTACTCAAAGGGCAAAGGGGTTTAACAGAGTTTGCTGTGCCTGAGAATCTCTGGAGCCCAAGCAGTATTGTGAGGGGGTGTGGCTGCGCTGCTGCACTCCGCCTCCCCTCACTGGTTTGGCCACGTCCTGTTCTACATGGTGCCAGGCTTACAGTTCAAGCAAGCTTTCAGGGCTGGTCTTTAAAGGGCTCAGGATATCTGATGGCTTTTTATATCATGTAGTCTGTGCTCCTTACTGCTGCACCCCAAAGCCTGATGTGAGGAGCTTTTCCTTCCAGACAACAGCTGCTCCAGACAACAGCACCTCCTGAGAGAGCTCCCATCCTTGAAGCCTCCTGAGGGCCACATGCAGACCTGGGGTACTCCTGTCCCAACCTCAGTGGCTTCAGTTGGCCACTGTTGTGGTGTCCACATTTCTTCTCACTGAGACAAGTAAAGGATGGCAGAGGTTAAATACAGAGACCCTCCTGAGAATAGGGACCTCCTGAGTGCCTATAAATTTTAGCTCTCTTGCCTTCTGGTCCCTCATATCTCACATCTCCCTTTCCATTAGTGGCCCAGTTTTCAGAGGATAATTATAGAGACTTCCTTTCCTGAGGAGTTGTGACTTGAATATCCTCACCCTGGGGAGTAAGCTGCCCCTTGGCTGTTGGCTCCTGCCACTGACAGTGTCACCACCAAAAGGGCTGGAGTATTTTGGAGAGCTCTTTTAGCCCCACCCAGGTGCAGGACCATGGCCTGTGCATCAGTGGGTGCCATTTGCACTGGTGGGAAGAAGGGGCTGCTGAAAACTGATGTCACACACAGTTTCCATCCTTCTGCCTGAACCCTTTCACATTACCAATCCCTCCATCTGTGGACAATCCCAAGGCTGTTCCCTGGGCTCATCAGCATAGCTGTAGGCACTTAATCCATGCCTAAACATGCTGTGTGGGAAAGGCTAGTTCAGGCCATCAGAGAGAGCTGGTAGCTGGCCACTCAGGTGTTGGGTATCACATCTCCTACCCAGGAGGTTCCCAAGTGCCCCTTTGCAATCAGGCCTTGATTTTGCCATGCCAAACTCCTCAGCTCAAGCATTTATGCTTGGATCAATTCTCTGTCATGCAGGGAGTGAGGAAAAGACATCTTCCTCATACAAGCGCATTTTCTTCCCTCTGGATCGATGCATACAACTTCATTTGACATCAGTGGGAGCTCTGTCAGAGATCAAGAGCACTAAATGGCCTAATGGAAAGAATAATAATGCTATCATGTGTACATACCACTTCTCATCCATCTTGTGGGTTTAAAGATCTTCCTCTTGGTGAGCTCACTGGTCATAATGCTCACCCTCAGCTAATTCATACATTTTAATTATCTTTTCAAAGACACTATCAAAAATCAGGAGGAAAATGGAAAAACACACAATATGCAGATTGCAAGCTGAAATGAGATGCTCTAAAAGTTGAGTCTTCTTCCCTTATTAGAAATATAATAGGCAATATAATTTTTTAAAAACCCAGTAACTTTTTATTAGAAGTTCCATAATATAAAAACTATCATCCTGAGATTTAATTTCACCCAGCTGTAAAGTAATATTTTATTGACCTCAAGATGGTTTATACACAGTTTTATTCCTACCTCTTAATTATAACAGGCACATCTTTATAAGCCACTGGATTATTTACTAATGCAACACTTTCATTGTATTTCAAGTGGGAAGAAAATCTGTTTGCTGAGGGATTTTATTTTTCATAGTGATTTTTTCCCCTGGATGTTGCATCTTTGTGGGTACCTTTCATCTAATACAATATTAGCCTTCGTGATGGGGCTGACTGCTTCCTTGATATTCACTTGAAGTTGGATAATAAAACAGGGAAGAATAAGAGAAAGACAATAGAAATAGAAAAGTCTGCATATATGTGGCAGTTAATTTTCTAGCAGCAGCATCATTATGTTCCTCCAAAACTGCTTCTCTGTTTGAGATTTCACTCCTGTTTTGATGTGTTGTGGCTCAATGGACATTTAAAATAATTACTGTTATTTTTTCCTCTTGCTTGAATAGCAAAAATATTCTGTCACTCTCACAGATTCAGTGGCCTCGTTCACTTACAGTTCACACAGAAAGGGTGCAAGGAAAGCTAAATTATTTTTATATTTATTTTGGCATACAGCAAAATAGAAAACATCATCTTGTTACTGTAACTGGTCATTAAGAAGAAATTATGAGTTTCTTGATGGCATAATTTATAAATTCTTTAAAAAGAGGATGTTAAAAGTGGATGATAGTGTAAAAAAATTGTAGTGGACTGATTTTCAAGGAATATTCTGTCAGTGTCAGGGATCACCACATATTCACATTGTGGAAGACTCCCTGCACAATGAATAAATCATAGCCTGTATCGAAGAATCACTTTAAAAGTATTTGTGTCTCATTTCAAAATATACTAAGGATATAAAATTAAACATGCCCTTCCCCTCCCTCAGCTGATTCACCTCAGTCTTCAATGGGGAAACAGAAACACTTCTGTACATGACACAGTAAAGCACAGAAACAGAGACTAATGATAAAAAATTATTTTAGGGTAATTGCTGCTTGCATTCAGTACGCACCTCGAAGACGAATTGTTATTAACCATATGCTCAAATGATGAGTAAATCCACCTTGTTTGCCTGGATGGAGAGAGTCTCAGAGAATGTGAAGTGTTATGAGGAGGAAAAAGACATTTTAACATGAAACCTACACCACTGTGGTGTGGTCCTTAAATAGAAGACATAATGTTTTCTCTGGTAGGGAGGGTTTCATGCAGAAATCATGAAATTTCAAGAGTAGGCAATTGGGCTTTAATCCATTTTATGAAACAGCACACCAGAAGATGCTGTTCCACCAGAAAGTGTTGGGAAGAACTCAGCTGGTCCAGCAAAGCCTCAGGACAAAGGAAAACATTAACATATTCAGTATTTTCCCTCTCAACATTTGGATGTTGAACAACACAGGCCAAACAGCTGAAATGCCTTGTGAGCAGCTGCCTGCTGTGGAATGTGTGGCTCCATCAGATTTTTCATTAGGGGCCAGAAAAGATGCATGTCAAGTAGCAGGCATCACTCCTTGGTAGTTTGGATGATTCAGAAAACAGGAAGGATTATTGAGACCAGAAGCCATTTAAACTCCTTTGAGCTCCCATTAATGAGTGAAACCAGCTCATTTCCAGTTTCCAGAGCTCTCCGTCTATTGTAGAGGTCAGGGCTGAATCTCACAGAGGTTAAGTGCCTTTCCCAGGACTGGAGTGCAGCAGCAATAAGGGCTGTGGGGGCTGATGACAAAGAGAGGTCATGCAGCAAAACAATTGCAAGTCAGGAAAGGAATCTGGGCCATGGGGATGTTCAGACCCCTGCACAGCCAGACGAATGCTAACCATGGTGGGAATAAGAAAGAGGACATTGTTCCTTCAAACATCTTGGGACTGAATGTTTATCAACACGGAGTCATCTTCAGATTTTTTCAAAACATGGTTCAGCCCAAGACTTTCCTGGATATCAGCAAAGGAGTTAATAAAAAGCAAGTGAAGACTTATGAGCCATTAGTAGACTTGAACTCTTTATTTCAGAGTTACAGGATAGATGTCTGCAAATCAAAATAATTTGAAAAATGTAATGGGTTCCATCTTTATCTGGACAATAAAATCATATAAGAAAAAAATTGAAAAATCTCAGAAAACATCCACAGAAAGACATCCAGACTCCTCTAGGAAAGTATGAAAAAAGATTAGATCAAAGGTAGATGCACCAACTGCCTTGAACCATGTTTATACATAACATCTTCCATGTGCTCTGCTTTTGAAAGTAGATTAGCATTGGAAATGATTCAAAAACTTCTTCAAAATGAGCAATGCAGCTTCAGGAAAAACAATGTGAAGATGACAAAATGCACAGAAAGAGGTTCAGATGTAGACTCAGGGCTGTAAGGGAAGCTGCTGTAAAGTTCTTGCAAGTAAAAGATGTTGGGGAAGACATCCAGGCATTTGGACACCGGGAGTTGCTTGTGTCACACAAGAACCTCAGTTGTGAAGGGAACCAACAAGGACAGACCAAGGGGAAGGAGAATTATACTGAACTTCTGGCAAAGAGAAATGAAAAGAATCTTAATCTAAAATCTCTTATTCATTTTATAGTATGTTTTGGGTGTGCGAGATGGACAGAATATGCATGTGATTTAGCTTTTAGTACGCTTTTTCCTTTTTTGTTCCTCTCATGCCACAGAAATGCCCTTATTTAATGGGTTAAGATAAGCCTGGGAGATGTGGGTACTTACCTTCTGCGTGGGGCCCAGATGTAGTGATGGAAGCAAAGACAACCTGCCAACAGCTCCTTGAGGCCAGGATTCACTGAAATTTTCTAACTTCCACAGGCAGTTCACAGTGGTTCATTAGTGGCCTGATTTCATTAGAAGATTCTAGTGTGGTAGATTATGAAAAGGGAGTGTGTAAGACCCTCTCTGCTGACATCATGTGAACAGTTTGGGTTTCTTTGTTGTGTGGGAGAGAGAAGGAGGTGACAGAGGAAGATATCAGCTTGCATGAGGCAAACACTTTCCCAGCTGATTTTGACCAGCAAAGTTGTCTTTGCTCCATTTGAGAAGGCTGAAGGGAATGTGTTCCTGCGCAGAGCAGATCCTAAGGAATGGTAAATATGTTGGCATTCAAAATACACTTGAAATACAGCATGCCAGACCTACTCTTCAAAGAAGTTACAGGCCCTGCCTCAGCCCACCCCCTGAGTACATGCTTTGCTTTGAATCCCACTGAAATCAATGCCTCTTTGAAGTGCACTTTCCAACACTTTCAAGAAGCACAAGAGAGACAGCAAAAGGTTAACCTAAAGTAATGGCACTATGAGCTGTATAAATCTTACTCTTGGATCTATAGCCTTTCCATCTGCAGCTGTATAGATGGGCAAATTTCTTTTGATGCCTGAAACTGTGTTGCAGCACACCAACATTTAGAAATTGTACCTCCTGTTTTACTGCTTGAGTGAATTCCTCTTGTCGCAACAGAAGGCACAAAGGAGCCTCTGCGGATCTGGCCAGTCTGAAGACTCGTCTGGTTGAACTTCTGCTGCTGTCAGTGCTGGGAGAATTGCCAGTGAGGGCAGGTGGGAAGACGCCCGGGTGAAGACAGGATTACTCGGACTGCTGGAGAGTAGGTGTGTATAATGCTGAAAAGCTTCAGGGGAAAGCAAACTGCAGCCTGGCTCCAGCATGATGAGGGGATGCCTTACCCTGCTGTGCCTTCAGCTGTACGGTCTGGCACCTTGTGCGAGTGACTGGGCAGCCGGCTCCAGCACGTTCCTCTGACACTGCCCTGTCTGCCCATGGCATCATGCAACATTGGGTCAGAACCATCCCTCTCACTTCCTTTCACGCGTCCCTGCAAAGCTCATTCTTCACATTCTGCTGCTCCCAGATCTCCTCCAAAGCTCTGATTTTCTAGGTTTGTCATTCTCTCGAATAACTGCCTTTTATCTGGTTTTCCCCTAGATATATTTTGTTCTATTTTCTAAGTGAATGTCACTTTGTTATTTTTCAGCTGGTATGATGAGACTTCATCTATCCCTGCTGGTGTTTGCAACACTAATGTCTGTGAATCTTAATAAACCAGAGTATCACACACAACTACTTGGGTTTGTTCCTCTCAGCTAAGGAAAAGGGAAGGCAAAACTCTGGGTTCAGACTCTGCTGGGACAGACAGCATTTGAGCTTACACCTGATCTGCAAAGATAAAAGTTTTTAATCTGTTTGCAAAGAAAACAGCAATGACAGTACCAACCCCTGCCCTTATGATGTGTATAAATGTGCATCGGTAAAGATGAAAAGCAATACAGATAGAAGAAGAAGAAGAATCCTTATGAAAAGTACAATTGGCATTTCAGAGGTTGCTTTTGCTTTTACTCTGTGGGTTTTTGAGAAGAATGCACTTCAGTTGCTGTAACAAAAGATGACTTATGCTGAGTGGGCAAGTTTGGTGGTGTGTGGAGGAGCTGAGTGAGGAACAAGCCCTGCTCAAAGGAGGTATATGTTCAACCTGGGCATCCACAGCTGACCTTTAAACCAAACATGAGCCCTGGGCTCTCCCTGAGGCCACCATAACTTTTCTAACATGTGCTGAAATTTAGTGGAGATGCTTGAAAATTGGCTGGGGCATTTATAGAGTACAGGTTCAAACTGCTCCACAGTTACCTTGTCTGTCCACACCTCAAGGTGTTTCCCACTGAAACATCCTGGGTCTGCCATCCCCTCTGCATGGGAATCCTCTTTTCTCTTTGGAGAGGACCATTTTCCCCAACTCCATTTCAGGGTGAATCTTCAAGTGCTCACTATTCTCCTAACCATTATAAACAGAGGGTAAAGTGTGGATTTTAAAACAGCACTGGTGTTTCTCTTTTGAAATTACTTCTTCCCTTCTCTCTTCACCTTTCCCATATCTTTCTTTGCTAACTTCAGAGTGAATGGTCAAGGACAAACCCTGTTTCACAGTCTTCATATTATGTATGGTAGACTGGAGAGCAATGGCTTTCTGAAGCAAGTCTAAATAAGGAAGTTCTCATGGGAAAGGAAGCGGGAATGCATCTGTAGCAAAAAGGAAAGCTAGGATGAATAAAAAATGAAACACCAGAGGTGATTTCCTCACGGCAGGTGAGTACTTGCTTAGTTTTGGACAAAAGGAGTTATTGTAACATCCAATAGCTAGTGCGTTCTAACTGCTACCTCTTAACATTAATATTAAAGATTTAATTTTATTTTATATTGATATTAACTTTATATTATCACATATTTGAAGGTACAGCTCAGACTGAAATGAAGGCTAATTAGGAGATAACTTTGCTCTAGCTGGCTAATCTGTGCTAAAATAGTTTCCCTTGTCTAGATTAAGGTCACAGGTTCACAGCTGCAAGGAGTTGTAGCAGCTGATTGAGTTTCCCTCATCAGCTGACCTGCAGTACTTGTTGTGTATCTACTCTGAACTCACCACAATACTGAATTCACATAATTTCCCAAAGGGGACCCTTGTGCAAAATCTGAGTCCCAGTTTATGCTAAGATGTACAAAACAGGTGGTTGCTGTGGCCTTGGTTGGCATTTTCAGCAGAAGACTTGCCTAGGTTTTATGCCACAAATACGTCTCTTGATGCCATGACGTCTGGGTTGTGGAACACTCATCAGTCCTTTGATCCTTTAAGAGTCACAGAATCTACGTGAGGCACTGCTGATAGGCAGTCTGAATAAAGCCCCTTTCTCTATCTAATCTGGCTGGGCTGATGTAATGCACGATACAAGCCAGCATCTTCACAAGATAGGAATCTAGGAGCGGCTTATGTGGCTAAGCCTTATACCAGACACTGCCCGGTAATGCCGACTGGATGGGGGAATTAACTAGAGGAACAGTCAAGGCTCTTTGATTAAGGGATTGCATCAATTGTTATAAGATATATTTGCAATAAAGATCTGTGGTTCCTGCTAGTAGGTCGGTATCAGTTGTGGCTAGGAACACTATCTTGCCATCTGTTCTTGGCAAGAATTGTACAATCCTTTCTTTCAAGTCGCAGATATTATTACACTTACTCAGCCTTTGTCAGCTCAGGGGTTGACCATTATTATGCTCCCTGCAGGATGCTGCTCGCTGCGACCATCTGGAAAAAGAAGCTAGATCATACATGGCTGCTTGCTTATTCAGTAGCATTTTATACCTCAAATGTCTTACACATCTGCCTTGTTGTCCACCCCAGCTATTCATCTGAGGGTGTGGTGGGAGGTGCTGCTTTGAATCTATACAATGCTGTGCATGCAGGCAGAACTACGCTAAAGGAACACTAGCCTGCAGAGTGAGGCAAAATTTCTAGTTTGGAAATTAAATATGTTCATTAAATATGGACTAAAGGAGTATTTACACCTCCCGTCTTAGGCTACATGGACACAATCTGTCCCCACAACTAAATTTCTAACCTCTTCCTCTAAATTGCCTTCAAGTCAGAGTGCTGTGACATCCTCCTGTCACTGTGATGAGTGGCACAGAAAGTATGGTGTCCACCTGGTGAACAGCTGTTCTGTATTTTGTTTCTCATTATCTAGTGCATGGCCCACTGCCCCACTGACCACACATTATCCAAGCCTTTCTCAGAGGCAGATTTGTTCCTTTCCTCATGGTAGCTTCTGTGTCACTCATCACTGCAATGCAATTATTGATCAATTTATTCTCACAGACTCATTTGTGGGGGAGATGGTGCTTATGTCTTCATCTTGCCTGACTGTGGTTGCTGCATTCTCCTGGAGTCTCACCTGCTTTGAGTATGTTTCACCTCTCATACCATAGCTTTTTGCTGTTGGTGACCAGTGTGGCTCTCAGTGCACAAACTGAGGGCATGGTGCCTGTGTCTCCTGGATTTTTGATGTCTGTTGCCTGATGCCCAGGCTGCCTGGAGAAGGAGGTGCCAGCTCAATGGCAGAGAAGACAAGCATATGGGAGGTCATGGTGAAAGTGTCTGAGAACTAGGAGCCTTGCAAGGCGATAAAGGGAAGGAGGAACAAAGACTATGACTGAATTAAGGCCACTGGCTCTTTCCCCTGTGGTGCTGCAGAGACCGAGCCAAGGACTAGGAGAAAGCTGGGTGAAGGATAAACAGCTCAAAGGCTGGAAAATAGAGGCAGAAAGGTTAGGAGACCAGGAGAAGGAGCCATAGATGAGAAAAGAAACAGCAGAGGCTAGGACGGGCTGGAGAATATTTTCCACCATGGTCTTGGACAAAAGCCACCCTGGCACTCCTCTGTTAGCAAGAAACAGCCTTGAAACTCACCCACAAACTGTGCTATCACCCTCATCTTCTCACTGGTCCAAAGATTGGATGGCAACCTATTGCTACTATCAATTACTCCCTCAGATCAAGTGTCTGAGTCACTTCAAGTCCCAGAGGATCGATCTATCACAGACCACATCTAACCTGCTGGCTTTTCAAGGCAGATCTTACTTACTTGTGGAGGCAAGGTAGAAGCTAAAATTCAATTCACAGTTGAAAATCATTGGAGCTGCTGCCATACTGTGAGTTCTGTTTTCCTGGGTAGCGTTTATGTAAGTTGTAGCAGCAATGAACGCACAGCTCCCCTGTACGTAGCTACAACTGCTCGAGGACATCTCACAGTCTATTTGCACAGCCTGTTAGCTGCATAACTGGTCTTTTGTACATAAAATCTCTGATTCAGCAAGTTCTTTAGCCATGTGTCCCACTTTAAGCACGTCTCTGATAATCGGGTCTTATGCCACATACCTCTGAAAAATCAATTTCTGTCGCCGTTTGTGGCTCTTTCTGTCATTTGAGCTCTCTTGCTGGATTTGTTTGAAATTCCATGCTTGAAGCAGAACATCAAGGAAACCATACAAGTTCTTAAAAATTATTACGTTTGTCAAACATTTATCTTCCTATGGCTTAAAGTGATACTATCAGTTTATCAGGACTTCAGAAAAAGACACTTTTGACAGGACGTATTCACTCCTATGTCTTCCCTTAAGCTCCATAAATTGTATGGGCATACCATTCAGCTTCACAAGTTTGTTTGCAAATCACAAACACCCTAAATTGGCATGATCCCACAAAGCCTACCAAGCACTACATCCAAACACATGGCAAGAAATTTCTCCAAGCAACAATTTTTATCTACCTCATATTTAGTTTTTATCTAGTTCTAATATAGACCGCTACGTGTGCACAGATTAGTGATTCAACGATGCCTGCTGAAAAACGGGAAAAAATACCTGTATTATTAAAATCTAGAAGTTTTCCTGTGCATTTAGGGACAATGTTTTCTGGCTGGAGTTATCTAAACTGCATCTTGCACTCCTACTCCTAGTAATGAGCATGACAGACTTCACTGCTGACTTCCACAGGGATAATTAATTGCATTTGGATATCAGACAGTATGTTCCTGGATCTCAGGAAGTTTGTGAAGGCAGACAGCACATGGCTCACCTGGTGACCTGCAGAGGTTGTATATGCCAGTTGTGATCGAAAGAAACCATGACCTTTCTTTTTGTCTTCAGAAATTTTACAGATCTGTCCACAGAAAGCCAGTTTGGGAATTAAATAACCTTTGTGTTTTCTAGATTGCAGTCTGAATAGGCAGAGAAGGAGAAAACCACTGTCAATAAATGCAAAGCTAAAAATAGGAAAACCAAAAGCCTCAGCAGGGCTCTGGAAAAATCCTTAAGCTGGAAGTAAGGGTTATTTATAAGGTTGGGAGCTGAGAGGGGAGAGAGAGGTCAGTAGAATGTGATACATTACTTACAGAGTTTGGGTTCCAGAAATTTCTGGTACACACAGCATCATTAGGAGGTGTTCCTGCTCAAGTTCTGGGTCCTAGCTACTTTTTGTGCCAACATGTCATGCCATGCCAGGAAGCAGGTTTCTGGGCATTCCGAGGATGAAAGAGGGACAGGACTCATGAGCTGTGACTCCAATTTAGAGAGCAGAGATTCTTGCTTGCAGATATATGTTTTGCAAAAGCAGTTTTTCAAGCCTGAAAGCAAGTCAAGCTGCCTGCACAGTCCTAACTGGTAGGTAGTTTGATGGAACTGTAGAGAGAGGCAAGCCTGGGGTGGAGTCATCCTCTCCAAACTGAACTGCAAAGGACTGAGTTTTCTGGCTTTGTTACCTAGGATGTATCCAGACATCTCCACAATGTAAGGTAAGCTTTGAGGATTGGTACTGACTTAGGCAGTTAAGAAAATAGTTCAGTGCAACAGGATGTGATGGTGGAAACTTGACATTTACATGATACATATTGGTCTTGTTCTAGTCTCATCCCTGATGGGTCCCTAGGGAACACCTTTTCATTGAGTTTTATCAGCAAGGCATCTAGCTGGTGTGTCTGAGACTACTCTGACATGAGCCCTAGCAGGGAAAGTGGAGGTGCCTAGGAGATGCATTTCAGAAACACTTCCCAGTGCTAACAAAAATTCTGTCATAGACACACCTTTAGATTAATAGTTTTTATACAGCAGAAATAGCTACCATGATACCTGTCCCTCAGTCTGAGTAGTCCACTGAAAATGTGAGGTCTGAGACAAAACCAAAATGACCTCATTTTCACTTCTAAAATTCAAAAAATGTGTAAGTTGTTACCTCATATTTTCAAAGGAAATAGAGGGACTATTTCTTTCACAAGAGATCACATACTTTTTTTTTAATCTTAACTCTTAAAGGTAATAAAATATTTGGCTATTAACCAGTGTTAACAAATTCTGTATTAAAACAACTATTCCAATTTTATTTAATGAAAAATCTTGGGCAAGCTAAATAACAGATGGATATTCCAGCCTAATGTAATGTAATAGAATATAAATGACCAGTAAGTGTGTATTTAAATATCTCCTCGTGGGCATATTTTAAATTGGTTATTTGCATTAATTCTGAGTTAAATTGCTAGTGAATTTCATGAGGAATTTAATCTAGTTTGCCATGTATGAGAAAGAAGGACATCATTTATGCAGGAGGTGTGTCCTGCCTGGTGGTTCAAGTGGAGCTCCTTGGTTGCAGGACACCTCTCAAAAGTTGCCTATGCAGAGGAACATCAGAAGGAAATGTTGGGACAGTCACCTCCTGGATGAAATAATTGACAGCATCCTATGGAGTAGCACAGATACTTCAGAGGCCTGATTTACTTCTTCCCCACACAAAACAATTCCACCGGCACAAGTGAGGGACAGGGAATTGCAGTGTGGAGGTGGGAAGGTGCACCCGGGGCTGTAATGATTTAAATGGGCTTTGCTGCATGAGGAAATGACTGAGATAAGGAGCAATGAGGTGGAAATGTCTCTCGCTGAGGCTGAAGCTTGGAAAGCAGCGGCAGTCCTTCAGCTGCTAATTTAAGAGTCATATTGCATATCAAAGGGACCCACTGACTTTTGGAGTGCACAGAATAAATAATTGATATCTCACCAGGGGGACTATCGCGTCTCAGCCGTCAAGCTGATGGGAATTAGCCTCATTGGAGGGGATGTTTGCAAGGCCAGACCATAGGATACTGTTGATAAGCAATTTGGCTGTGACATAATGCAGAAGTTAATGACATGTCAGTATTTTGTTATACCATTTTATTCTCTGCTCTTCATTAAACCCTTCCAGTATCTGAAAAGTAATTTCTTCCCAGTCACCACTGCAGTTGTTGGAGCCCTCTGACCCCAGCAGCCTGGTCACAAGGGTGTCATGACATTCCTGCTAGAACAAAACAGCTCTCTGAAAAGCATGTAGGCAAGAGAGACACTGCACAGGCTATTTCCACTGCAAAGCTTCTTGGAGGTTTCTGCATTTGGGAATGAAAATAATAACACTATTTTTTAAAATAAAGGCTCATCAGGTCAGGATCCTGCCAATGGCACCTCAGAAACAGGATGGATCAGTGTCACCCACCAGTTTGTACAGAAGGACATCACTTTGGATGGGAAAACTGGCTGTACAGGCATCGTCAGGAAAGCCTATAACCAGAGGCTTCACTTGTATTGGCCTTGGAACAAACACTTCACCAAGAGAAAATCTGATTGCAAACCATTTGGTCAGAGTCAGTGCCTTGCCACTTGATGCAAAGTCTAGATAAGGGATGTGAAAATAATCTGGGAGTACAACAAAAACTGCAGGAGTAGCTGGGAACCAGGAAGGCAGAGAGTAAGGCTGCTCTATGATATGGATGAGTATCTTGGTCTGATTCTATACTCCCATGTTCTGGAACTGTCTCCATGCACCTAAAATTTAGCAAAGATATTTTGCCAGACACCAGAGACGGCAGAAAAACACACTCAGGTGGAAGTAAATCCACCCCACATCTTTATCAGCTATCTCTGCAACAAGAAGAGGAGACATAACAAAGCTTTTATTTCTCAGGGACAGGCTATTAGACCTGTGATGACTGCTGAGGCCTTTTAGGGATACAGAGCAAAAGAACCCTCTATCACCTTGTCATGGGGGCTGAAAGATTGTAACACCTCTTGCTCACATCTCAGCATTGCGAGCCCTTGGAACACGGTATACTGCTGCAGCCAACTCCCAGCTCTGGCCCCAGCCTGCAGCTGTTCCTTGGAAAAAACAGCCCAGGTCATTGGTTCCACCTGGAACTGGACAAGAACATGCCCCCCAGCCTGGCCCTGCATGCCATGCATGCCTCAGGCCCCTCTGCAATCAACACGGGGGTGCAGCTGTGAGGGAAACCGGGTCAAGCCTGTCCCATTAAGTGCTAATGAACAAGCAGGCAAGAGAGGTGATTGTTTTTTTGGCTTCCTCCTGAGAGGGAGCCTAACATAACTAAATACGAAGACAAAGGTGAGCAGGTCATCCCTGCTTTTGGCGGCCCCAGGTCACAGCTCTCTCCACTGGCACTGGGTCACAGCCTGGTGCTGAGCGGGGAGCTGGGTGAAGCTGCTGCACTTGCCTAAGTCAATCAGGCATGGGGCAGGGAAAGGCCATGAACTCGTTCATGTTGAGAACATGAACAGCCAGAAGACAGGCTGTGCTGTGCTGCACATCACCTTCAGTAACATTTGAGCTGTGCCTTAAGTTTTGGAGGCTTTGGATCCCTTAAGGAGGCTAATGTTTTAGAAGCATGGAGGTCTACTTAAAAAATGGTACTATGGCTGGAATCTGGGTATGTTCCACAGGACTTAAATCCGTGGAAGTCACCACTTTGCTGTACTGCTTTCAGAATCCTGGAGCCAAGGTCAGAGATGGTAGCAGTGATGCAGATTACCTGACATTGTTATAATAAAAAAATAATTGGGAAATTGTCAACACATTAATGAGCAAGACCATTTTACCAAAGTTTCTGGGAACTTAAATGCTATCAGTGAAGAAATCCTCCCCAATCCTCTCTGTATTTACCTCTGTACAGGTGAAGAACTAAATAAAAACAGGCACTGGGAAATTAAGTGACTTGCTCTAGGTCATACAAAAGACCAGCTACCTTGCTTTTGGTATTCTAACCAGGTACACACGTTGGGAGCACTCTCACCCCACATTCCTTCTCTTTTCTGAGATTAATAACCCCAGAAGCTGAGCTCTCTGGAGTTGCTTGTGTCTTCCCTTTTATGGCAGATTGAGCTCATCTGGGTACATGGGAGGCACTGGAGACAACTCATCCACTTCTGAGACACTGTCCAATACCTTTATGATGCTATTAATCGCTATTCTCAACTGTGCCATTCAGTCTCAGATCAGGATTTAGCATGCTTGCATTTCATAATCCACCTCTGAATTCTAAAATAATCCACCACAACCATTGTAGTAGACTCCTCAAATTAAAATGCTGTTTAACAGGAAAATGAAGTTCTAGAAATGTATTGCAAAATTAGAATTACCCATAAAATAAAATAATTTTGATGTGACATATCTGGCTGTAACTTTGCCTTGCAACAGAAATATTCATAATTACAGTAATTTGCAGCTCAGCCTCTTGCTGTAGTTACATGATCCCCTAATTGCTGAGTTGTCTGCAAAGCGCTGGTTGTGCTAGCTAAACCAGTTTGCTGCTTTAAAGGAAAAGCCTCTGAGCCAGCTCCAGTGCGTCCTGCAGTGATGGAAAACTTCCTAGAGACTACAGCAAGCAGTGAGCTGGACCTTCAGCTGGAAGGGAGGATATTCAGTCTCATGCAGAACTGTTTCAGTAGCATTTGTTCAGAAGAGTGGAATACTGGGATGGAGACAGATATTGATTAAAATTGTGTAAAGCAACCTCTACTGTAAATCACTGCATCTTAACTGAGCAGCTCTGAGTTTATGCCAAGACAAATGGAAAATACCCTGGTCAACATTATGGATAAAATTTTGGCTTGTAGTTAGGATACCAAGCTGTTGATTTTCTCAAACTCAGAAATGAATGTTCACTTTCTAGGAGCCACAATTAGGAGAGGTGTAATTCTATAAAAACTACTTCCAGATTACATAAGCCTTCCCATAAGCCTTCCCCCTCAAAAACATTGTGTATTCGAGCTCAGCTGCAATTAACGACCTTGAGAAGATAGTTTGTTTCTGCTGATTACATAAGAAATGGCATAACCCATGGAGGTGTCTTCTCAATAACATCAGTAAGGAAAGAACTCGCATAGGAAAGGAAAGTCTGAGGTTCAGGTCTTTGATCCCAGGGCAACATCTGCTTTTAATTTTGGGTGAAGCAAAAAAAAGTCCTAACATTCTGTGTTCCTAAATCCTGGGCCTTTAAAGTTGCTCTCAGCTAGTACTACCATCTTGCTTCCACAAACCTGTGTTCCAGGGAGGTTTATTTTCAGCAAGATCAGAGACTGGACTAGCTGTGGAACTGTATTCTCTCTGGGGATGTGGACACTGTGGGCTTGAACTCCTCTAGACTGTGCTTCTTAGAACCAAGCCGTCAGAGGCAAGCTGTGCTGCGTGGTCAGACAGAATGTAATGCTGTAATAATAACAGATAAGTTTTGGTTCTGGTTTTTTAAAAGAATTAAAACTTTTCTTTTTTTTTCTTAATGACGAATACTACTATTTAAGCTACTTTCTTCTGGTCTGTAAAATTAATGTTATACTCAATCTTTTATTTTATGACACTAGGGAAAGAGAAACTTGCAAGAGATTGGTTTTTATACTTTGGCCAATGTTGTAGCCATGCCTGTTTAGTCAAATTTATTGGGCACTCTGAATGATAACTCCTCTATTATCTAATGTGTGCCAGCAATGATCACCCACTTATGAAGCACTTACTGCAGCCAATAGCACGAGGTTTCTTCAAAAAAATTCTGTGACCAAGGTTGGCCAGGCACCAACCTAATTCAGCTCACTAAGGACTTTCTGCTGTGCCTGGGGAAGAAGCAATTAAAAAGGTACTTTACCCAAAAGCTCGGGAGAGTCCTGTGACATAGTGCCTCTTAGCAGCCTGAATCTTGCTGCTGATGGCATGTCTGCTTGGAAATGCCCCATCCACCCAGGCTCATGCATTATAGCATTTCATTATGCTCACTGCAACTTAATACCTCCTATAGCAAGCAGGCTCCTGACACATAAAAATGCAACCAGTTTGCATGGACGCTCATTGCTGTGAGGAACCATGAATGGTGCACAACAGTATTTCATACTACAGGTTTTGTGGCACCTGGTTAAAAATATTGGTATTATTAGAGATATGGGTATTCAGCTTGTGTAAATCCCTTCAAAAGACTATTTCAGTATGTGACCTCTGGAAGGAGAGTTCAGATGCACATAGTGCACCTTTTCCCTTTTCCCTGAGCCAGGCAGGGAAGCTGTTAGTCAGGCTTTGCCCAATAAGTTTAAGGAGTTTTTTTCCTCCTTCTGGCCTCGTTCCACCAGGCTTTTCTCATCACTTATATTTAACTAGGTTTCTGTCACTGTAGTTTGAACAATGCTGTACACTGCTGACCTTCCTGAGTAGGAAGGAGCCTGACTTCAGAAGCCAACAGCTGGACCTAGGATTTGAGATTGTTCATGCCCATACTGCAATGCATCCTCTTCCTCTGAAATCTGCATCTGGAGTTGTTCCCTCTCTGCTCTCATCCCTAGCTAGCTTTCACACCTATCAGCCCTGGGGGTCAAGTCTGGGATGCTTCAGGTGAGAAGGAGAAAAGAGGTGAGATTGTGGTTGCTGCCACGCAATCAGCAATGGGAGCTGCAGGGACAGCTGCTGTGGGGGCCAGCTCCATCCTGGCCAGTCTGTCCTCTGCGACCCAGTGGCTGCATCACTGCAGCACGTGTGGCCAGTCTACAGCAGGCACAGTGCCACTTTCCTTTTAACAAACAGGCCAAGGGAAGGGACCTGCAAACCCTCTTCAACCTGCAAGCTCAAGTGCAAATGATTGTCCAACGTTTCTTCTGGAAGTAATGGACTGCAGTACAGGAATATCAAGACCCAGAGTGACTAGGCAAGCTGCCAAGAGAAAAACCACCCCTCCCTCCTCCCTGCATGGACATCATCCCAAAATAAATGTTGATGCCATCAGTAACCACAGGCAGTGTGCCAGCTAATGGACCAGCAGCAAGAGATGCGCTGCTACCACCACAACAGAGACCTGCTGGAGTAGAACTTGATTCAGTTCTGCTCCTGTTCTTAATGTTTTTATTTTGTTACAGTAGATCTTTGGGGTGGCAGAAATACTAGTACTTCATTCTGGATGGTTTTTCCATCCTTTACCCCATGTCTATTTTTTAACACATACCTCTTTGCAGGTTTTAATTGCAAATACCTTTCTCCCACCTGAAGAGCTGATAGTACTAATTCCTGGTGTCTAATATAGTGGTTCTTCTACAGGGAGACACTGGTTCCTACAGTGATGGAGCCAGAATCCACAGACAAGCTCTTCAATGGGTCCCTTGCTAACCCTCAGCACATGATACCAAGGATCTGTCTTCTCAGAAGTTTTCTTGGCTGTGTTCCAAATTTTGGATTAATTTTATGCTGTCATCTTGTATCATCTATTTCTCTCCCCATCCCCCCCCCAAAAAAAACAACAACAACAAAAACATGACAAGAGGGCTGTTATATCAGTAAGAAAAGCAATAAAAACATTGACTTTATGGAGTCTTCTGCCCTGGGCTGTATGTTTTGTAAAGCATTTTTCCAATCAGTGCCAGGCTGGGATTATGAAGTGTGATAACCAGATACAGATAATCTGCATGTACAAAGCTGAATAGCTGGACAGGGCAAATGGCATTGATTTTTGTAATACTTAATGAAAGTTATTATTCTGACCTTAATGCCTCCATAACTTTCAAAGTAGTGTGTGGTGTTTTATCTCTATAGCTTCCTGGCTCCATACTGCTTCTGTCCAAGACAACACAAATTTTATCAGTGATTCCAAAGGGGACAAGCTCATACCAATGGTGTCAATACCAACTGCATCACAAAGCTATTCTCTTAGGAAAATTACCTGAACAGGAGTTCCCTGAACAGGAAGAACCACAGTATGTGTAATGGCTTCAAATATTTGCCATATGACTTCATGTTGATCCGCATGTCCGTCATAGTTTTCACAGCTAATGTGGCAGCAAGTAGATGCTCAGCTGGGCTCATTTTCAGGTGTCTGTTTCCTCTAGATTGAAGCCAAAGTCCAGATCTGTTGGCAGTGACTCTGTAATGTCAGTAGAGCTTATGCTTCTGTGGCCAAAGGTAAATTGCGTCATTCTTTTTAATGAAATGTTCCTTAATTGCCTTTATTCCTTTGAACAGCGTGTTTAATAAATAGAATATACATTTTATAAAGATTACAGAAAAGGACAGTTGCTAACAACATTACATAATCTTGAAAATCCTAAACCTGAAATTGCCTTTTGCTTGCTGTTCTACAGCACATCTTTTCTTTTTGTCCCCTATAGCTGACAGAATAGTGTTTGTTTAAAAAAATATGTGACAGAAAACACCATGGGAAAAAATGTATTGTGAAATCTCAGCCAACCCACAGGAAGGCTCAAGCCGGGACTGTCAACACACACAATCCCAATTCAATGTCTGCTCTTTGCAGCTGAAGAAGGCAGTGCAGAACTAAGCAGAAATTAATCAGAAGACCAAAAATAAAGAACAGAGCAAATTTTGTTTCTTCCTAATCCCAACCCAAACATGATTGGCAAATACCTGTCTACTGTATAAGGATATAGTTTCACTTTATAGTTCCTACCAACTTGAAAGCTATAAACTAGCTCAGAGTGAAGTTATCATTTTTTTGAAAGCTCAAACAAAACTCCTACTGATTTCAGTGGAGCTAGGCTTTCCTTTGATAAGCTTATCTTCTGCTATTTCAGCACGCTAAGAAAACAATATTAGTTTTTCAGTTTTTTTCAAATCCTGCATTTCTTGGTCTGTGTATTTCAAGTAATTCATCATAAACACCAAGAACATAGTGTGATACTATGTATTTCTCAGAACTGTAGGATGTCATTTTACTGCTTGCCCCTCACAGAGATGCATTAGATAAAACAGGTAAAAGGCTTCTGTGTATTCTCTCCAGTGTAAAATAAGACCAGCTCTTAAATTGACTTTTCTGCTTGAAGATGGATCTTGAGACTGATGAACTGCTCAGGGTTTGAAGGTACCAACAGGTTCTCCCTAAAAATACCTCTCTGTTTGTCTTGGTTCTACCAGAGAAAACAAAAATTGCATCATACCCCAACAGATTCACTCACATCCATTTTAGATGCTTTGGACACTCTCCAAATAAAAGTAGTTTTGCTATTGCTAAGGAGAGGTTTTCACCTTTGATTATGAATTGGAAATTGATATGGAAGTAAAGCATTAAAAAGCCTCGAACAAACCAACAAAAACCCACCCAGGAGCTTAAAGTGGATTTGATAGCTGCCTATGCCCAAGCTGTCACTTAAACTTTCTTTGAAGCATCATGTTAGCCACAGGAGTCCAGGCCAGAACTGGTGAGCAGCTGGTTTCTGAGATGCTGTTCTATTTGGTACCCCGATCTTCCCAGATTGCTATTGCACCCCACAGTATCAGGGCTGCACTGTGTGACAACGAACCGTAAAGTTCACAGGACTGTTCTTCTATATAAGCTACTATGGAACCCTGAACTATTTTTGCAAGCATTTAGGCATACTTTAAAAATGTTCTGGAAGTGGGATGTACAGCCAGGCTTGCCTTCCAGAATGAGATGGCCCTTCCCAGATGGCATGACTTGCACAGAGAACTTCCGATAGTGTCATAGCAATGTACACATTGCTTATCACACAGAGGATTACTTTCAGAGCGTTTTGACAGCCTCTGGGGTTGTGAGTGACTAGCACTGGCTTTCCACAGAGACATTACAATGTTGGGGCAGGTGTGGGGCTTGGTGCGTCACCTCCCCACCTACCTTACGTCAGTATTATAAAATCATCGTTACAGTTATGGCTACAGAACCTCCTTCTGCAGCTGCTGCTGGTCAGGGTGGCAAGCTGGTCTGCAGCAGGGCCAGGAGAGACCGGCTCCCTACAGCTCTGTGTCTGTGAAATTCAGGAGAGCTATGGCTATAGGGCTTTTACTCAATGTCTTTTATGCAATAGAGCTTCTCTCTCTTTATTACACATTTCTCTCCATCCTCATGTCATATCATAACCTTTCTCCGTAACTTCATCAAGCTTATGCAAACTAAAGGTGTTTGGGACCTCTATCTTTTTATCAAATAAATTTGAATTCCCATATTGTTTGGAAATGTATGTGATTGCTGGAGTTTGGAGAAAATAAGGAGGAAAACACGCCTCACATATTTCAAATCTTTTGGAAAGAAGGTTAAAAAAATGCTACATGGGATGCAGGGCTTTCACTTTCTACCATGTTGCTCAACAAGATGAGTAAAATGGTCACAGCACATTATTTATAGAAATGGTGCTAGGGCAGTGCTCCTGGACATCCTGCTGGCAGAGGCCCTTCTTCTCTGTAGAGAAAGCCTTTCATGAGCAGGATACCAGTTACCATCACTGCCCTACAGTAATATTTCTAGACACTGGGCACATCAGAAACCAGAAGCACAGGTGTAAATGCTGTCTGTGGCATGTCGTGACCAAAATCTAGGTGTAGTTATTGTCACCTTTTTAGTTCCCTGAAGGTATTCAAGTGCTTTTATGAAAGATGGGGCTTGCACAAGGCAGAATGGAATACTGCTGGCATACGATTTCACAGGACCATAGAATGGTTTGGTTTGGAAGGAACTTTTAAGATCTTGTTCCAGCCCTGCTACCATGGGCAGGGACACCTATTGCTACACCAAGTTGCTCAGAGCCCCATCTAACATGGACTTGTACACTTCCAGGGATGGAGCATTCATAGCTTCTCTGGGCAACCTATACTGCTTTCACAGTAAATAAATTCTTCCTAATGTCCAATTCAAATCTACACTCCTTCCATTTAAACTCCTTCTGTTACTTTAGATCAGCTGAGGCAGAGGCTTTAAGATTTCTGGTATTCCCACATAACTGAATATCCTTGGATTGTTGTCCATGTCCATTGCTTATGCTGTCTTTTCCACTAACTTATCAGGTGAGCAGGTAGTCTGCATAGAGAGTCTGCTGCCTTTGAACAAGCAGAATCTCTTTCACAATGCAGAATAGGAGCTGGTTTGGGGTTTTAAACATTTATTTATTTCATAAATATGTGCTTCTTTTTTGTCCAGCATCAATTTATTCTGCTGATTATGTGACTTTCTAACAAATCCCTTGCTTAAAGCATATAGAAAGAAACAATAATAGAGCAGAGAACTCTAAGTCCTGTAAGACTTGTGGAAATCTCTGCCAAAGTAGGTCAATGTGTTCGCAGTTTTAGCAGAAGATTCCTGAGAGAGGTAAAAATCTGAAACTGCTTTATTTGCTGCTGGCTTTGCAATCTGCTAAGACTTATTTTAAAAAGTGGTTAAAAATATAATGAAACAGCTTTTATGGTAACTGAGACAATAGCAATCATGTTGAGAAAGGAAGCAACATGCTCATATCATTATGCAAAGCTCTAAATGATCCCTTCAGTAAGCGCCAAACATTTCTGATTTAATCCCAGATGTTTCTCATATTTATTATAAGTCTTAGCCTTAAGAATTAACAAATTATGAAGACTTTCAGAAACTTATGGCAACAATCATTGCCTTAGAAAAAAATAGTTTACCTGGGATTTCCTCAAATAGCAGGAGAACAAATAGAATATTTCTAAGAAGTTTAGTGAAATATCTGCCAATTCAAATCCTAGCCTGTATCTAGAAGTCACAGCACTTTTTGCACCCTAAATATGCATATAGCTGGATGTACAGGTTTTGATAAAATATTACTATACTTACACTAATACACCATGCAAGTTCTTTGGTACCCTTACACCTTTGTCTCAAACCAGAATGTTTTCTACAAAGACTCCCAAATTTTCTTCTTTCTCAGTCTCCGGTAGCTAAATTTAATTTCCATTTTTTTCAACTTTGCTAAACAGCAACAACTGGTAGCAAATTATCATCCTTGAGCTGTGTTTTCAGCCAAAGAGCTGGATTTACAGCTCTGAAATGTAGAAAACGCAGCCAGGGCATTTGTATCACATGCAATTGCCATCCTTTCCTATAAATAGCTAGGTCAGGAGAGCACCTGTGTTTTTTCCCTCCCAGCATTTGATGGATAGCTTTGCTGGCATCTCTGCAAAAGACACTACACTAAATTCAAAAGAGAGGCTTAGTCAGTTCTAAGTAATGGAAAGTGTCCAAATTCTCTTTGGCTTTGATTCTAACATGGAAAGACATAATTTTCTTGTCTCTTTCCAGATTAAACTCCATTCCATTTTCTGCTGCCCTCAATGCACACTCCTGAAAATCCCACAGACACATTAACATTCAGTCAATGAAATATTTCTAGAAGCTAGACTACTACAATGTTTAGGTTCTTCTGCAGTTGCAAAGCCTCGATTTTAGCTTGCCCTTACAATGCATAAATTGCTTTTAATTTTGACAGCCCTGAACAATACCATCTTGACAGCCTGTAATGCCTTGTTCCCTTGCTAGCTATACCACCCTGTCTTTAAGGCTGTCACTTTGATCTTCTGTTGATTGCTGATAAGAGAGAAAGAAAACAATAATCACCATCCAAATCATGAAGAACCTGAGTTTTCATGAGTTCTTGTGGAAGTCCATGAGGAAACTTTTCTTTTTCAGCACAGATTGTTTGGAAATTCCCCAGAAAGCGGGTGAGAAAACAACGGGCAAATGTCTTTCCCTTGTGCAGGACAAATAAACCATCCCCAGCTGGTAGAGTATCAACAATTCCACATTCCGGCATTGGGGAAGCAGGATGAAGGGAAGGATAGTGTATCAAGGGAAGCATGAGCAGTAGGTCTGGGCTGTGAATGTAGACTATACATACGAAAAAAGATGAGCTCTAACCTGCTAACATCGACCTCTTAAACCCTTCCCTTGAAGATAGGATGCTACAGAAAGTACAGGCTATTTTCTTGCCACTAGCAACCTTTGGTTCAGTTGCTTGCAGACTCAGGAGGATTTGCTACCCAAGTTTATAGCAGATCATGCTTTCATAGCTTTCTTTGCAACTTCAAAGGGCAGGAGGGTACTTCAGACTGGAAATTAACAGCACCCAAGTTCTAGACTTTGCCAAGTGCTGGCACTGTCTGGGTAGTCCATTCTGACACACTGCAGTGTCCTTGACCCAATCTTGCATGAGCCACCTTGCATACGCTAACACGTGCACTAGCTCAGGGCAAGCTCAGCAGCCAAGAATACATCCCATTCCTCAAGTGGTTTCTACTACTTATGTCAAGCTTCAGATTACCACACTGATGGAGACTCCGAGACGGCTTAATGGCAGTTCATGCACATCTCTGCACACCCACAGCCATAGATTGCTTGCTAAGCAATGTAGTCAAATGTGTTCAAAAAGTGTGTGTCAATTCTCAGCGGCCTTTTTCCACATAAAATTCAGTTCAACTGAGGTTATTTCAAGGGCCTGAGCAAATGTAGAACTCTAAAAGGGCAGGTCCCAAAGTTACAGCTTACTTTACCCAAGCCCCACTGAAACTGCTGAGATTGGTGACAGAGCACACTCCACCGTATTGACCAGTTTGTGTTAGGCCATGGCATTTCTAGCCTGATTTCCTTAGGAAAGGTATGTGATTGCAGCCTTCATGCAAGGGCAATACATGCAGAAACGTGTGTGTACATTTGCATTTCTGTGAATTCCCCTTCTCATCACTGTCCATCACCCACTAGTAATGTTGAAGTTCTCAGTCACTTCCAGCCAAATCTGACAGCAGAGCAGAGATTTCTTACATGCTTATTTTCTATCCATCTGTATAAATAGGCAGTTAGTTGATGGATAAAAGCTCTGGTACTCCAATAGAAAAGGTGTAACTCCTATAGCATATGTCTATATGCCTGCATTAATTTTCCAGGGCCCTTTTCTGCTATTAAGGGCAGCAGGCTGTGAACAGCCCATGCCACACACTACTAAATGCTCTTGCCTTCCAAAACAGGGTGGCCAGCTACTTGATGGAAGTGGCGTTGGCCAAAGCTCACTCCTACACTGTGTTCTGGATCCATTCGGGAGACTGTTGCAGACACAGGTCAGCACCATGCCAAACACTGTTTGGATAATTTGACAGTACAGAGCATTGAATTCAAGTGGCCAGAACCATTCCCTGGGACTGTTTGATGTTAGCCACTGGCAGAAAAGCTCGAAAGGGAAGGGCTTAAGAATGTCCCATCCACAAGAAGAGCTTGGATCAAGGTCACTGCCATATTAGACAAGGGAGAATCCAAGACTGAAGTACAAACCTCCAGGAAATAGGCCTCCTTAAATCTGTTTCTGAGAGAATCAGCTTGTTTAGCTGATGGCACCTTATTTAGAATTCACTCCCACTAGCAACCCATTTCAGATACGACACCGAAACTTTCAGCCCTAGATGCCAGATGCATGAGTATTCTTTTTTTAGTATTCATTTAGCTGTTCAGATTTTGTTCTCTCGTTTGTTTGTAGTAGATGCCACCATTATGTTTTTTAAGACACTGTAATTATGTGCACCTTTATTTCTTAACATGTGAATCAGACGATTTATCTTATTTGCTATCAGTAGAGGCAACTGAGAATTCAGACCATGACCTCCATGGCTGAAGTATGAAGATGCTAAAATCTTAGACTATGAAGTCTGCAAACCAGCAGCTGCAAAGTCTCATCTTCCATGGCACCAAGAGAGACAGAGGACAAATACCAAGTAGCTGCACATTGGACATCTGAAGAACAGCCCTCTGCAAGGATAAACAGCTGAAAATTGTAGCAATGCTGAGAAGATTTAAGACTTGGAGGGGCTGGAAACTTGAATGCCCATGAGGACTCTGAAAATTGCAAGCTGTAGGCTCCATCTCTTTGGTACCAGAGAATGAAATCTCACATTCCTGCTGTAATATCATTAACATCTGTTTGTATTTCAGTGGTACCTAGTGACCCAAATCCAAGACTAAGCTAACCAACTGAAAAATGAATACACATCACCATGAGTCTGTGATGTGCATACACATGAAGAGATAGACTCCAGAGAAGGTAACTCTTTTTGCATGCATCTTTCTTTGTCATAAATGGACTTGTTCTGTGAATAACAACAACAATAATAATACTTGCTTGCCTACAGACTTTCGGACTTTTAGGCTCCATGCTACAGAGCAGGCTTCCATCCCTCCCAATTCATCAACAAATTTCTCCTCACCAGAACACTGCCCCTCTTCAAGCTCTTTTTGGCCCCAGAGAGGGCTGTGTGGCAGCTGGCCAGCTGAACCACGGTGCTGTGGCCACTGCTGCCCCAAATGGCTGTGGTCAAATGGTTGCCTGTTGGTCCCTGGAGCCTGTGTTAGGAGCTCATCCATTCCTAGGCTGTAGAAGTGAAGGATCTTCAGTGCTAGCATACCTTTGGGATCCCTGTTCCAGTCTGAAATCAATGAACAGGTTCAGAGTTATTAAAGAGGGGCTGACAGACAAGCAGACAGACAGCCAGGCAGAACAGTTGTGTAAGCTTTGTTTCCTTAGGAAAGCAGGCTAAAAAAAGAAACAAAATGCAGTATTCACTCATCATTGTCTACAAAAACACTGAAATCAGCTATTTAACACTTTGCAATGAGTGTAATGGCTCAGCAGAGTTATTTATTCTGCTTGAAAAACCTGTTTCTAGGCCTCAGAGGATTAGCTGAGAAGCAGCATAACCTCTATGTGACCCTACCCGAGAAGAAGCTGGTCTAACTGGAAGCCTGAAAGCAGTATTTTGAAAGTGGTGGCAGCTATGTGTAGGTGTTCTAGGACTGAAACTAAGGGGATAAAAAATACTCTAAGCATCAGAAAGTTGAAAGTCACAGAAAGTAAGTGAAGAGCAGATAGAAGAGAAACAAAGAAAAAACTCCAGAATCAGCACCTTAACAAGTGCATTTAAGTGTGCTAAGGAACATGGTATATAATTTAAATGATAGGTTAAAGGTGTGTTTGGATAGTTGTTAGAAGCTGTACAGTGAAGAAATTTGAACAACACAGATTTGGTGTTCTTAAACACTTTTTAAATCAACATGAAGCATCACTGCCTCCAAACGCAGTGGATGCCAGAGAAGAGAAAAGATGACAACATCAGTAACATGAAGCCGGGCCTGAACCTGCAAATCTGCTTAATCTGCCAGTGTTAGGTTTGTGAGGTCATGTTCACACGGACTGTAGAGAGATGTCCAGTTTGGGAAGAAGGAAGACAAGAAATATGGGAAGGAGCTCTCAGCTGCACAGACCAGGCCAAACCAAGCCCAGAGCAACCTTGGCTAATAGCATCTGACAGAAGGAGGAGGTGGAAGCGTCAATTAGCAGACAATGAGAGCACCACCAAGTTTCAGTTAGGAAACATGTATTAAGATTATACATATAAAATAATACAATGTATATTTTCATATATAAAACCAGAGATTAAAAAAAATTTACATATGTATGCACATGTTCATATATATGCATAGATTTATCTATATAAAGAATGTGATTTTATTCCCCAGAATAATGTTAAAGAATAAAATCACATTCTTTTCTGCTCTTGATAATCACTTGTCACTTTAATCCTGGTATCAAGTATGAGCCTTCAATTATTGATTGTTGTCCTTTGCCAGATAAGAGCATTGTGTATATTAGTGGTAGGAATAATCTTACAGATGATATGAACCCTCTCTTGGTAAGCATAGGATTACTCTGTACAGGCAATTCTTTAGTAATTCATCTTGGCTAAATTTGAGTGTCACTGTAACTGATTTTCTACTATTTTCTCATGGGCTGTCTTTCACTGTTAGTGTCCAGTGTAGCTTCCAAACTGTTTGTTCTGATGTTCAGTCTAAATATTCTTTTTCTGATGCCATGGGCTCACATACATCCCACTTTACCCAAGGTCCCTACTGATAGACACAGGCTGGACATCTAATGACCCTGGATTCTCCTAGCACTCAGTGGAGACAGCTCTAGAGGATGCAGAGCTTGTAGGTAAATGTTTCATCTCTGTATGACCAATGTTACAGCAACACTTTAATTCAGGTACCTCACTGGTGGTGAGCTGAATTTGGATTTTGAAATACTACCCCTCCCCTTTAAATAGTCACAGATCTTGTGATTTAATGTCTCAACCTGAGGACGCTCACAAACAAACACACATTATTACTGAAACTCTTGCTTTTTCCAAAATCACTTTTTTGCTGCATTTTTCTGGGCTCTTTCCTGTTCCCCAATTTACTTCTAGTACCACAATGTTCTAAAATTATTACAATTACAGGGCATACCAGTAATACTATCTTCACAAATGCCACCAAACATTAAAAATGTTACTTTGCATCCTTTTTATATTACAAAATCAGATCTAATTTTGTGAATTAAACAAACATACTTCTGGAAATACTAAGCCTGCATGTTATTTCCAGGACCTGTGTGATTGACACACCACCTCTCATTTTCATGTCTGTGAATTTCATTTGTATCCCATTAACTTCCTCATTTCTGCACCAAGAAAAAAGTACCATCTCCTGCAGCCCACGCCAAGAGGGAGTTGTTAGAATTTCTCTCACCAAGGATTCCCTTTTGACCATCCTCACTAGGCTGCTGAGGAGGCACCTGTCAATTTGAGAGCAAGTGTTCTGCATGTTACTGAGCTCAATTTAGCATGTGTGCTGACCAGGGTTTGTCTTTTGCTTCCCACAGATGGCTTAAAAGAGACAACTGGGAGACACTGGGCAGGGGGTGTTTGCTGCAGGAAGCAATTCCCTCACTTACAATGTCACCCTATTTTGTCTCACAGGACAGACACACTGACATACTGCCCTTTATTCAAGTAGGATGGCCTCCATCAGCACAGTCTGAGGTGTGTTTTGACACTGTTTCTGCTTTTCCTCATGTGTTATCTAAGAATTCATTCAGCAGCAAGATGTTGCAAGTAACCCCAGTGGGTTTTAAACTCTCATCAGTGCTTCCATGCTGAAACTACTAATAAAGGTATTAAGACTGAGCAGGAAAAAAGCCCTTTCTAATCAATAGCAGCATGCATTTTTTGTTTGATGGCCTATTCAAAAGAGGGGATTTTCTAATTTCTTACGAACAACAGTTAAAATGCCTTGATAACAGGTAAAACTGGAAACAAGGTAATGTAGCTTGATCCTAAAGCTATGAAATATTGCAAGGCTGACTTTTAAGCTAAGACACAAAGCTCCACCAGACATAAGGCCAGCATCTTTCAAAAAAATATTGGCAGCACAAGGAGTAACTTTCTTCTTGATAGGGACTTAACAGCATTGCCAACTAAAGGTAAACAAAATACTAAGTCTCCATAAGGCCACACCTTAGCACATGCCTCATCTTTTTGTCTTCTGAGCCACAAATATTTACACACCTAATGTTAAGATTTTAGGGGTTTGGTGACCAAAAGTTAATAGTCAAAGGGACTATTCACATGACTGAAGTTAAGCCTCTGATCGTGTGTTTGAACGGTCAGGACTTTGCACATCTTTTGTTCTACTGAAAATGATAAAGGCAAATTTTTTTTCTAGTGCTTGAGTTGGAAATCCTAAATCTGTTTCTCACTGAAGTTTGTCACAAGACATTTTTAATAGGACTTTCAAGGCTTGTCAGTGTATGTGTGCAGAAGCAATAGTGACACAAACAGTATTTAAAATGCAGAGATAATCGGAGACAAGATGCCTGAAAAATCAACATAGGGAAACAAACCAAAGACCTCACAGATGCAGAAGAATTAAATTTACTGTTATTGTGAATGAGTTTGTAAGTCCTTTAGCAGAGAAACCGTATAGTATATATAACTTTTATTATATATTTATTATAGAATTGTATAATACGGTATTATTAATTTATTATCTATAAAAATTGGTTATATATTTATTAATAATTTTATTATATATTGATTTTATAACCTGGAGTTATTGGGAAACATACTGAGTGACTATTGATAAAAATTGTGTTGACTTCTGCTGTGCTCATGACCAGTCTGTGCTTCCTTTCAGTAAGCAGTTCAATTACACTACTAATGTATATAAAAAACAAAGCTGAAGTTTGCTCAAATACTGTCCCATAGAAAATTCTGGATTTTTGCAAACAAACACTTATTTCCACAGAATATGTTTAAAATGGCCAGAAATACTGTTGACACAGTCAAAAGGGAGATGAAAATTAGATACATAAGATTCAGACAATTAAATGACTTAAAGAATTTCTCGGTACCCTCCACAGGGTACCGAGAATCAGGTACATCCAATCTGCCTCCAGTTACTCTGTGATAATATGACAATAACTGTGTGGCTGAACTAAATACTAACTAACTAACTATACATTCTACTTTTCCAAAGAATTCAGCATTGAAGAAACCCATTTATTCAAGGGAAAAACAAAATTTAATTCTAGGCTGATATTTTAAAGATTTGTGCTTTATCTCAACAGATAAATGCACTCCTGACAATTCAAGAAAACCACACATAAATCACAGAACTTTTAGACGACACAAAATTCCGAGTGTAGTGAGGGAACACAAAGTACGATCCTAAACAAAGCATTTTCCTAACTGCTTTCCTCTATCAGGGTTAGGATCAGTCAAAAGAAAACAATTCCACACAATCTTTGCAACTGAGAACTACAAACTAAGAGCTCACATTTTCATAATTTTTAAACAGTCCTATGCAAATCTAAAAAAATGGTTGACTTGCTACTTTGCTCATTAATTTACCAGAACAAAAAAAAAAAACAAACTGTGGGGGGCAGGGGGGGAGAATGGAGGGAGGCTCTATTTAACTGTTGGACCATTTTCCATTAATTTGATCATATATTTTATTTAATCTTCAGCTTACCTATATATATACCACTTGGCTAACTAATCAAAGATCAACAGTTAGCAATCTAAGACCTGTACTCTACAAACAATTAAATAAATGATCTCACACTACAGTGGTACTGCATTCATTACAGTTGCATGTTGAGGTATCTGGGAAATACCTTCTATAGCTTTGTACTTCTATAAGATGCAAGTTCATCACTTGACTACAAATTCAAGAGAAGATGGAGAAATAAAGGAGAGTAAGATGAATACAGTGATAAAACCATGGTGATCTTTTGGCTGTTAATTCATTAGTCATGGGCTGGTGGAGGATTTACTTTTAACCCTTGCTCCCACAATACAGTCTACATAGTCCTGTATGTAGTCTACACACCTATAAAGTTTAAAGTGATGATAAAGCTTCTAAACATCTTTAAAACTGAATTTGAATGCAATTGCCATTAAAAAAAAAAAAAGACTACATACTTGGCCACATTCCCCAAGTGCAGGTATAATGAATATTTTAAAACATCTTTTCCAGGTGATCTAGAAAGATATGATGTTGTGTATACTGGCATTGGAATATACCTAACTAGTCTAAAGAGAACTAATCTTTTTTTTTCAAGACTTCTAGAATTGTTGATTTCTGCAAGCATTTATTTAATAAAAACTTGTGAGAAAACTTCCCTTTCCCAAATGTTCAACATTACTTAATAAGAATTAAAATAAGGGATGAAAAACTCTTCAGTAGGCGTTTTGGAATCAGTAAACTCAATCAACCAACTAACCAGCCAACAAAAAACAAAACAAGAAAGGAAGATCAAGACTTGACTTGAACTTTCTAAGAAAATGCAGAAGGAGAATTACCATTTTTTCAGGGCTGAAAGGAGAGGATTTTTTTATGACTACCTCTTTTAGAAGGAAGAAAAAATTGCATACATCTTTGCAAATCAACTTAGAGACTAGAGTCGGCAATATTAATGAACAGAGGGAAGCTTTCTGTCTAAACCAACAATGGCAGCTTCATGGGAAAAAATTATTTTCATTAAATTTTAAAAAAATATTATTTATTAAGCAGTCACACAGGATTTAGAGTACGCCTCAGACTGATTTGTCATTATTCTGACTGTTTTCAGTAAAAATCGCATAGTATTTCTGTTTGTTGGCTTTATAATTACTCAGTACAAAGGCATAAACTGCTGCACATGCTAGGATGAATGCACACAACTGTGTCAAACAGTTAAGGAGCCAAAGAAAGAAAATATTAAAATCCTGCTTCTTTTGGTATCCTTGGAGAATCTGTGGTGGTAACAAGGCTTGTTGTTTCCTGTCTGAAGAAACATTACATATAAGGGAGACAGATCTCTAAATATTTATAATGTGAAGATCTTTTTCTCTTGCACTGTCCTGAATCATGAGATTCTAAAGTTGAAATAAGGGTTATTCCAGACACTTACCCTCCCTGCCTGGCAGCAAGGACTGCATCAAGCTCATCTGTGCTTGTTCATTTGGGAAGAATGTATGTAGGAGATGCAATCCAAAGGGATTCCTCTACCCTGGCAGCCCTCCAGCAGTCTTTGGTCTGCAGCTGAGGTAATGATGGGACTGCAGAACTGTCTGCCCTGTAGTCATGAGCAGTGACCATGCTCATGCTGACAAGCTGCTGAATCCATCCAGTGATAACACAAGTAACTCTGGTTCCAGCTGGCTGATCAATACAGTTAATTTTTAAAAAAGCAAGTAGACTGGCTTGGAATAGCTACTGGGTAATTTCACTTACTTTCTACACATGGTCAGTTGTGTGGTGGCTGGATTTTTAAATATCTGGTGTTTTGTAAATTAGGTATATGATGAAATTGCTTTTCCCACCTTGAACAACTAAAGAACACAATCCATAACAATTATAAATTTCAGTGGTTTAACTTTAATTTCATATGGTTTAATGGATATGAAAAGAAATTAAAACTGTTAATCCGAGAATCCATTTTTATCCTTAGACTAATGCTTAGCAAAAAATGAAAGAAAGAGAGGTAAGCTTATACCAGAAGAAAATAGATAAGGAAAGAAAAAGGGCGTAACATGAAAATGTTCATATTAACAAACAGAATTAAAAAATTAATTTCAAACATGCCACTTTCGATATGCTTTGTCTAGTCTAGACCACTATTTTGGTTGTTAACAGATCAGTGACCACATTATGCAGATAAGGTAACACTATTATCTAAATTTCATTTTTTCTTCAGTTTCTCTTTTCCATATAATTACCTTCTGAGAATTATATGGACCCAATTTTAAAAAACCCATTTCTCACACTGTACTATGAAGCAGCCCAACTACTCAAAATGAATATATGGTAATTACCATAAGCAAAGCAAACATTTAATCAATAACAGTACTGCTCTTTTAATTCTATTTCAGCCTTGCTGGTATTGATTAGGTGCATACAAACTTCACAGCTCAATCCTTTTTAGACTGCTTTTGCACAAAATTTTAAGTCTAGAAACCAACTTATCTGTATTCATAACCTATGTTCTTTAAAAGTAGTTGTACTTTGTTCAAACATTCAAGAAATCATCTTTGAGCTGCGACTCATCATAGAAGACTCAATTCCTAAAAGGAAATTGTTCTGGAAAAGTTATAAGCAGATAGAACAAGGATTTTTAATGGCAGTTGACTCGCGGTGTCAAGATCTCATCTCAAAAATGTTTACACATATGAGTATCTCATTAAAGACAACCTAAGATTTTAAGTGTTGCACCAAGGATCAAGATGTAGACAGTTTGTGGGCACCTTTGTGATGCTGTCCTGAAATCTGCGAAGGTTACATGTTAGGCAGCTCACTTTCAGGTAGCATAATCTGCAAATATGGGCTTCTATCTGATTTAAAAAAAATAATATTGTCTTGCCCTCAGGAAAAGAACAATCTTTTTTAACTATGTGTCAATTGTTCTTTAGTGTCTGTATAAAGCCATGTAAGGAGCAAGGGTTGCAAGTCTACCTTTCAAGTACCTGGAGATCTGAGCAGAATGCCTGCATTCCAGATAAAAGGAATTAAAATGCAAAAGGCAGGGTTTTCTCAAAAGCCACCCCTATCCCTACACCAAATGAGAGCTAGATAAGCCAGGTTAGCAGGAAGAGGCAAGATGGAAGGGTGAAAACAGGCAGCAAAAGCTCTCACTGTGTGTGACCTTGAATCCTTGCCCTTTTGAAAAAATGGAGCAAGAAAAGCAGCTTTTTAGTTCCTCAGTGATTTAATGCCACATACTAAACATGGGAGACTCAAATCTCCTCTCTGCCTGAAGGAACTAACATTTACATCTCCCATAAGAACTCTCTAATGACTCAGCTATATGATATAATACCTTGGACTCTCACAACTTTTTTTCCCATTAAAGCTCTACTACTCTTCCTTATGTGCTTAAATATTCACCGCAGCAAGAGCCAAGCCCTGTCTTTCTCCATGCCCTGTTGATTGTCCTGACTCCACAGTGGGTTCCACAGTCAGGTTACAGCATTAGTCTGAGCCCTTCAAGTCCTGCAAACACATTACCATTCCAGGCAAGCCAAACCAATTTCAAAGCAGGGATTTGAGACACCTGCCTGCCTGCTCATGGATGCCTCTGTTTGGAGACAAGGCCATGCTGCCAGAGGTTGGGAACACCAGCAGCTCTCCAGGCATGGTGCACGCCCTAAGTACCACCAGACTGCTCACGACACAGGACAGAGTGTGAACCTGTCCCTGTTTCTGTAGGAATGCAAGACACCCAACCTATGGAGCTCTGAAAGTCTAGCTGGAGAGGGTTCTTCTGTCAGGAGAGGTAGAGCAATGGCAATGGGGGTCCGTTGCGTTGTATCCATTGATCATAGTGGGGCTATGAGATACCTGCCAGGCAGCTCTGTGCAAGCAAACAGGCATGAGGACACTACATCTCCTGGCAGACATGTGTGCATCGAGTGTCTCTGGAGATCAGGCGGGTGTTGCTCACCCAAGGGGAGAAGCTAGCTCCGTTTGGGATGGGAGCAGTTGCACCGCGCTGGGCGTGTTGAGCTTTGCCGCCTAGTTCTGAGGATGGAAGGAAAGCCGGGTTCACTTTTTCACTTCGATCCCGTTTACTAAGTTGTTTGGGTTTTTTTGTGTGTGTGTGGGTTTTTTTTCTTTTTTTTTTTTTTTTTTTTGAGTGCTTCTATACGGTTCGTCTGGAGCTTTCATGAGAAGCTCCTCCAGGCGCACACCGACACACACTGACACGCCGCATGTGGATGCGGATGAATGATTCCATGTGACCTCCGGACATCCCTGCCCCGGCACCGGCCATGCTGAGGGCACCTGCGGGGTGGGCGGCGACCCCCGCCGGGGATGGGATGGAGCGGGGCACCGGGGCGAGCTGCCCGCCCCGGGCACAAAGGGAAAGACGGCCCCGAGAAAGGGGGATGCGCGCACACTCCGCTTTCCTCTCTCTCTATGCGCGGGAGAAAGAGCGGGCAGGAATATTCTGGACCGAGGGAGGGGAGGAAAGAGAGAAGGTGATGAATAACTTGAATAAATCTGCAGCGGAGCTGAGGAGAGGGGGAGGGAGGCGGCGGCGGCAGGTCATGTGAGGCACAGTCATGCTGCGGGCAGAGAGGGGGCACCTGGCGGGTACACGACGCGGCCAGGGAGGGAGGGAGGGAGGGAAGGAGGGAGGGAGGCGCCCGCCATGGCCGCAACC
>VWYI01003893.1:182978-196037 GCA_013399455.1 Anthoscopus minutus
TGAGCGGCGATGCCGAGCCGCCTCAGCCCGTGCGCTGCGGGAGTCGGGGGGGGGGATTGTACGTGGTAGTGTCTGCCCTGCCCTGAGCACACAGCTAACTGTGTGTGTGTGTGTGTGTCTGTCTGTCTGTCTCTTTCTATACCGGGGTATTGCACTCTTAAAATACACCCGATACAATGCACCAGCCTGACTCAGCCGCAGACATTAGTGCTAGGAAGATGGCGCACCCGGCGATGTTTCCTAGAAGGGGCAGCAGCAGTAGCAGCGGCAGCAGCTGCGTTACTGCTCCCACTGCACCAGGTACCGGCGTTGGGAGCACTGCCCTCTCCGCCGAGGATTATCAGCCGCCTTTGCTGGTCCAGCCGCCGCCTCCATCTCCTGCAGCAGCTTCAACAGCGGGTCCACAGCCGACACCCCCTCATCCACAAAGCCTGAACCTCCTCTCGCAGTCTCAGCTCCAGCCACAGCCCCTTGCACAGACTGGAGCTCAGATAAAAAAGAAAAGTGGCTTTCAAATTACCAGTGTGACCCCTGCTCAAATATCAGCTAGTATGAGCTCCAATAACAGCATAGCTGAGGATACAGAAAGCTACGATGACCTGGATGAGTCTCACACTGAAGACCTGTCATCTTCAGAAATCTTGGATGTGTCGTTATCCAGAGCCACTGACTTGGGAGAACCTGAGAGGAGTTCTTCTGAAGAGACTCTAAATAACTTCCAAGAGGCAGAGACTCCTGGGGCTGTTTCTCCAAACCAGCCTCATCTTCCTCAGCAGCATGCTCCTCTGCCTCATCACCCACAGCAGAGTGTTGTGATCAATGGAAGTGTTCATCCCCATCATGTCCATCATCACCACCATCTTCACCACCACCATCATGGACACCATCATCCATCGCATCCTGGGGTGGGTAGTGCCCCAATTTCTGGAGGACCGCCACCCAGTCCATCATTTAGAAAACTATCAACAACTGGAAGCTCTGACAATGTTCTATCAACTGCACCAGTTTCTGCTGCATCATCCACTGGTTCCCCAGCATCTGCCGTGTCTAATATCCGCACTACAAGTACTCCTGGCAATTTAGGTGTAAGTCCTGCTGCTGGAACTAGTACCTTAAATAATATTGGTGGTGGTGGTAGTTCTAGTGTGGCAAGCAATGTGCTTGGTACTATAAATTTAAGCAACATCATGAGTACTGGTAATGTAAATGCTTTGTCTGGAACTAGCAGCAATGCTAATGTGAATATTTTGAGTGGTGTTGGCAATGGTACGAGTGCTTCCTCTAGTGTCATTAACAATGTTACTAATCCAGCTGCAGGAATGGCAGGGGGATCAAGCCAGCAGCAGCCTGCATCTGGCACATCAAGGTTTAGGGTTGTAAAATTAGATTCTAGTTCTGAACCTTTCAAAAAAGGTAGATGGACATGCACTGAATTCTATGATAAAGAAAACACTATTGCAGTTTCGGAGGGAGTAGCAGTAAACAAAGCAGTAGAGACGATAAAACAAAACCCGCTTGAAGTGACTTCTGAAAGGGAGAGCACCAGTGGGAGTTCTGTTAGCAGCAATGTAAGCACACTGAGTCACTATACAGAAAGTGTGGGAAGTGGAGAAATGGGAGCACCTACTGTGGTACAGCAGCAAGGATTTCAAGGTGTGGGTCCGCAGCAGATGGATTTTAGCAGTGCTGCTCCTCCAGCAATTCCAGCATCTAGTATACCACAGAGTGTTTCTCAATCACAGCTTGCACAAGTCCAGCTGCATTCTCAAGAGGTAAACTATCCACAGCAGAAGCCAGGGGTCCAACCTCCTGCACAGGCCAGTCTAACCACTGTTACTGGGGTTCAGCCAGCCCCAGTTAATATACTAGGTGTATCCCCATCTCTGGGCCACCAGCAACCTGCCCTTCAGAGTATGGCTCAACAGCAGCTGCCATATTCGCAGCCAGCACAGCCTGTGCAGACTTTGCCAGTGGTGCAGCAGCAGCAGTTGCAGTACGGACAACAGCAGCAGCAGCCAGTTCCTACGCAGATGGCCGCGGGTCACGTTAAGCCGGTGAACCAAAACTCTGCCACGGGGGCTATGCCAGACTACATTCAACATCAGCAGATCCTTCAGACTCCGTCCCCTGCCATGCAGCCAAGTTCTACAGGAGTAGGGGCTGGGCAACCGGTTCCTGTTGCCCAGGCACAGGGCATGCAGCCTTCTGTGCAAGCGCATCCAGCTGCTGCCCCAGCTCAGCCTGTTGCACATGCTCCAGCAGCAATACCAGGTGTAGCTGCCGGTGGTCAAATACTGAATGTTGGGCAGCAAGGAAGCGTAGCTGCTGTGGTGCAACCACCATCTGCTACAAACCAAATTCCACCTCCAGTTATGCCATCAACGGCTGCTCCTCCATCTTCCCAAGTAGTGCAGCCTGTGCAGACAGGAATAATGCAGCAGGGATTACAGGCCAGCGCTACAGGCCTTCCTCAACAAATGGTCATTTCTCAGCAAAACACCTTGTTACCTGTACAGCCACAGGCACAAGGAGTTGAACCTGTAGTCCAAGGGATGACTGGCCAGCAGCTGCCTGCAGTAAGCCCTATACCCTCTGCTAGTACTGTTCCTGCACCGAGTCAAGCTGGTTCAGCTGTGCCTCCTGGCATACCTTCTGCTTCTGTAGGTTTGGGACAGCCACAGAGTATAGCACAGGCTTCGACTGTGCAGAACGGCAGTTTGGCTCAAAGTGTTAGTCAGCCTTCCTTGATATCAACAAGTATAGGTATGCCAGTGGCACAGAGTGTGCCACAGCAGATGCCACTAAGCTCTACTCAGTTCCCTGCACAATCACTAGCTCAGTCCATAGTAAGCCAAATCGAAGACGGCAGGCGTCCTACAGAAGCTTCCTTGGTGGGTTTACCTCAAGCTGCCAGTGTTGAGAGTGGTGGTGGAGCATCGGCTGCTTCAGATGGCGGTAGCAGCAGCATGCCATCCTCGGCATCCCTCTTCCCGCTGAAGGTGCTGCCGTTGACAACGCCTCTTGTAGATGGTGAGGATGAGAGGTAAGACTGCCTGTAACTTTATTAAAAGATGGACTCTCTGATAGTTTGATTTGCACTAACTTGCAGGTCTTGTTACAGCCATTCTGTGAAATGAAGCAGTGTGATGTTTCTGTCTAATTAAAATACTATTTCTCAGGTCTCAGCACATGCAGATACTGTATTAAAGAACTTGTTTTTCTCTTGAGGGGGTGGGTTCTATTGATTATGGTTTGAAACTGTGTGCATAAGTGGTGCTTAGTCTGTTCAGTGTGTATCTACCCATTGTCTTGAGGAAGACAAGAATACTGTAGAGTGTGAGTACACTAGTGGTGATTGCAGTTCAGATTATTTATTATGCAGAAAGAATTAATATTTATTCTTGGGTATATTTTTTTTTCACAAGCCTAGACTTCATCCTACCTTAGCTTCTCTTTTTAAAGTATTGACTTTACTAAGGTTGAAGCAGTTGTGAATCTGTGGTGTATTTAAAATCTCTTTGACAGCCAAGAGACGCTTTAGGCAAATGAGTATGGTGGGCTAAGGGATGTTCAGCAATATTGCTGTGGCTCTTTGAATTGAACTTTGGGTACTTTTGGTCTTGCTGGCTTTGCTGTGAGATCCACTCAGGCCTACCGAAAGGTGGTACACCATTGAATCTGGTGCACCAATTCCATGCAATTAGCATAAGAAAACTACATATTTTCTTCCCATTTTCACCAGTTCAAACTACATGTATTCTCTCACCTTTAGCTTTTCAAGTAAATGATTACTGCCTGGTCATAATAGTTCATGCATGTGAATATGCTCATTTCTTTCAGAGTGTGTGCAGAGAAGGTGAGACCACTTTGTGTGCAGGCTGGATTAATTGAAACATCAGTTTTCAAATGTGATGGTTTGATATAAATTATGTGTGGAAGGTCCTCAATATGTTGAGGACCTTTAGTGACACGGATTTGCAAATGGCCAGGAAGACTGGTGCTTCTTCCAAAGAACTTCCTATCTAATAAGCTACATTAATGGGAGAAGTAACTTTTAAGATAAATAATCTGGCTTGGGAATGTGGAGCAGGACACAAAACCCTAGAAAAACTGAGGCTAGGATGAGGAGACAAAATAAGGCACTGAACATAAGGTGGGAAAAATGCTGTAGCAATGGGAGATGAAGCACTTTTTAAATACCTTCTTGGTGCCATAGCTTAAATCAGGAGTAAAACCAGAGGGCAGACTTTATTTATTTAATTTTTTTAAAATAAAATGGGTTGCTGGGAGAGGCTGGATTCTTTTCTTAATATTGAAAATCCTAACTCTATCAGCAGTCTCTGATTATGTTGATCATAAGGTGTTGACTGCTGTAGTGTCTTTCATCACATCTTTCTAAGATGCCAGAGAACTGTAATGAGTTGCAGCTTGTCTTCCAGGAGTGCTAGAAGACAAGTTCCAACACTGTTGCATTCTGATTATGTTTTTTTAGTCAATAAGTACATGAAGGTGGTAGAAGACAGATTGAGATGTTAAAGCCAACAGTGTCACCATTATGCTACTAGCAGCTTTTCAGTTTTTGGTTTTCTTTCATTTGAATTTTGTAAACCAAGACACTAATCCTTCTCTTCACAGGTCTTACTGGTGTTTGGTAGTGTCATTTGTTGTTGTGTGGTTGTTGTTTTTTGGTTTTGTTTCCTTTTATCGCCCAAAAAATCCCCCTAAGCTTTCAGGGGATCCCAGCTGACTAGGAGAATCATAAGCTTATTGATACTTAGTGTTTTGGAAAATGACATCTAGAATATGTCTGTACCCTGATTTCAAGAGCATATGTTAACAGTTTGATATGATTGGTAGTTTTTCCCGAATGTTTGAATCCCTCAGGGTAACAATAGCCAGAAATACCTTCTTCCTCTGTTGTTTGGCTAGCCAAAGATCATATCCTTTCTTCTGCCGTGCACGTTGTGTCTTTGTTCAATCTGTCATCTCCAGGTAGACTACACTTTTGTTTAGCTGCAGTTGGAAAACCATTTATATTCTTTACACAAAGCAGGATATGACTCTATTAAATGGAGACCAAAAATAATTGTTTGTTTTTTTTTTTTTGCATGGCAGTAGTGGCCAGGTCACTTTTGTGTACAATCAGACAATTTGCAGCAGCGCATTTCCTTGTATATTTGTATGTGACATTAAAAACCTAGTGAGATTGCTTCTGTTTCTGCTTCCAGTGAATCTCAGGGCAGAGTGCTTCTATTGTCACCTTCACTGGAATTTTGGACTGGAGCTTAGAGTTTATTACTCGCTGAAGGCAGGGCAAGATGCGTTGTTATTTTGCTTGGCTCCCCACTTTTCTGGCCATGACATCGCTCTAGTTAGTTTTTTTGCTGGTTTGTTAGATTATCCCTCTTTTACAGGAGGTAAAGAGTAGTATATTTTAAAAGGACTTAAGCATTTCAGAAGCAGATGTGTTGTAAATATGTGTGTTTGAGATCACCATTTCTCTCTGTCTTATCTGCGCACACATGTATCACTGAGGATTTCTATCAATACATCCCAAGTGATTCTAAACCTGGCAGAGGAAAAGGTAGGAGCAAAGAAGTGAGTGATGACATAATTGGGCCAGCGAAGTAGCTGTAAAATTCCATTTAGTGTGCCTTTGAAAAAATCATCTGACCCATGTAATACCATGTATAGATTAACTCCCAGCTTTCCTTAAACCTGTATATAACTGTTTAAGGCTGTGCCAGTATCTTTACGTCTGTTCAGTTTTTAGAACACCATTTGCAGCTCTTTCTATGCCTGTTATCAGGGCATGGCCTTTTAAATATAGGCCTGTATCTGCTTTGAGAACAGTAACCTTTATTTCTCCAGTATGAATGACTTTTATTTCAAGTCATCGTGAAGATTAGATATTAAAAATGAGCTACTTGGCAGAATGCCATATGAAAAATTAATCTGCAGATTTTAATAAATAGGATACAAATAATACTCTCTGTACTTTAAATATATTAGAAAAATAACAAGCAAACTGCCAAACAAAAAGCTCAAAACCCCAACAAAATCACCAACCACTCATTCCTCTTCTGACTAGTCTTCCTTAAGCCCGTTGGGTATGCCACAGATGTTTGTGTGTCAGTAGATTCATCGTCTCTTGATCTTTTGGTCTACAAAAATGCAGGCCAGTTTTTTGGTTATTAAAAACTTTTTTTTTTTCTCTTCTCCTTAGCTTGAGCCGTGGTGTGGACTCAGTGCATAGTTCTTCCATAGTTTCTTGTATTTGGAGTGGTTACCTTGGTTTATTCACTATAGTTATTAAATCTTACTAATTTTCTACAGTCTTTGAGTTCAGTATTTCATCTTTAGAACTGTAGAGCAGGATTGCTTTTATTTTCACGTATTTGATATTTAAGCATGGAAGAATGCGTGTTTCTATCACAGTGAATTTTTTTATGTATTTATACTTAGTGTTGCAAAATCAGTTTTACATCTTCATAGACAATGTGTTGCTGTACATGCTTGCAGTAAGATTTTATATGGACTTGCACAATGTTTAAGTTACCTGTAAAGTGAAGTCATTAAAAGTTAATTTATTTTACAGCATTTATAAAGGCTGCTGTAAGTGAATTTAGAAATAACTTAGTCTGAAATGTTGTTTGCCATTACTCAAAAGCAGATTTTGTGAATGAAGGATAAGAGAACTAATAACTGCCTCCCTGTCCTTGACAACATTTCCTATAGAAATATTTACATTCTTTAGGCTGGTGCAAGTTGTGTTCACCTGTTTGTGCATGTCATCCAACGAAGCTGAAGAGAAAGGAGAAAAAGATGATGATAAACACAAAATAGGCATAGATATTTAAAATCTTTTTTATTATCTGACAATCTCATTTTTAAGTGAGTTTTCTTATTAAAGGATCAGTTTAGAAATGTTTTTTGTGTAGGATGTGTGTTTTGGCTTGTTACTAAGCTTGTAGAGGGGCTGGAAGATTAAAGCTGAACATGAGAATCAAAAGACTTATGAGCAGCCTTTGAGAAATCTCTAGCAGTGGTAACTAGTACTAGATTGTAAAGTGAAGTACATTTAGGAAGATGGGTTAATGTTCATTACGTGTGCAGCTCTGTAGTGGAAAGGTTGATCAGGTACGAGTGAGATTTTTACAGATATAAATACTTCTTGAAGATTTTAGTAAGTGGTAGTGAATGAAGTATGGTAGAGCTGGAAGCTTCAATTATATTTTTGGTGCAGTAACTATTTTGCATACTTTTTTGATTTTGTAAGTGGTTTTAGAATTTATATGGCCATTTTTTTGTTTGCTGCTCTATATTTGGTGAGAAAGGGAATAGATACTTTACAACAAAGGATTTCTGGTGGATTAGCATAGATTTATAGTGATTTTGATGGTTTTTTAGTTGCATCTTAGGGGCACTGGTGTTACTTTCTGTCTTGCAGATTTTAAACTTTCGTATCCACCATTTTGAAAAATGCATGGTTTGAGTTCTAGAAGATGAACTGTTAAAAAAATCTATTCATATCTTCAGTTGACCTTTCTGTGGAACTTGAAAAAATTACTAACCTCACTAACAGCAAGTCAAATTAGGAGAAAGAGAGAACTTGGACGAAGAAAATGTGCTTACTGTTGTGTCATGCTGACAAATCCAGTTTCTCACTTCATATGATGGAGTAAAAGACCCATTGGTGGTGGAATTGACTTTGTTAGTTCTGCTCTAAGTGAAGAACAATGAGGAATTTAGAGTCTGCACCTTGTATGTCTGCTGACTTGCTGGTAGTGGCAATACTTCTTTTGGTGGAGCTTTTCCTAGTGTCTTTTATAGATGCATTTTCTGCCTGCCATGATACACTTTGAATTAGAGGTGGCTACAGTGCTTGGTATTGCGTTGTCTTTCAAGATAGGAAGAACTAACAGATACTAGGGGGTTGTAAAAGCAGTAATTTAGCACTCAAGGCAGATGCTGAGAACTTAATCTCTTCTAGAAGAGAAGTTTTCTAGAAACCATTCCTTAGTACTGCAGTTTTGGTTGCTCTTTGGAGCAGTGCATAAACATACATTTGTGTATGTTTGAAAATGAGCAAACAAATTTTAAAGTATTTAATGTTGAAAAACAATCTTTGCTACTGTCTCAGGATTTGTGTTCTTTACAGGCTAATCTGAAAATTAGAATTAAACCCAGTGACAAACGGATTGGTAGTGAAGTGTTTCAGCCTTTACAAGTTACTGTGATCTAGCTAATGGGGAACAGAGTAATGACTGCATCAGTCAGTGGTAAGCTAGCAAAGTTAGCAGAGTGGGAGGGGAAGATAATTTAAAAACAAACACCACCATCTCCTTCAAAAAACCCTAAACAAATAAACAACCCCAGCCAAACCTAGCAACCCCCAATATGCTAATGTGTCTTGCTTAGGTGTAAATAAAAAGATGTATAGTTAGCACACCTATGCTACAAAAAGACACCCTATAACCTGTTCATCTTACAGATGGTAATAAAGTAAATAAGCCTTTTTAGACCTCTTAACAGCTTAGGAAGTACATCAAATTGTAAACAGTAGTATTGCTAGTATGGTCTTATAAACAAAAAAACTGCCCGAATATCAGTGCAATTATAGCAAGTGTATTCTTGGTATGACCTTTCTGGGAATAATTTGTGATCTGGGTTTGCAGTGTGAAGTAGATGAAGCATAAAAATTATTAGAGAAGAATAGTATGTCTTTGTTCTCATTGATTTAATGCACTGGTTCTTTTTCTATTATTTTGATTAATTCACAAGACTAAAGTGTACAGTGTGTAATATACAAAAAACCTGAAAACTTCTTAAAGTGGGCAAATACCTTTCATTTACTGCATTTACGCCACCAAAAGCAGTGCTATTGAGACAGACTAGGGGTAAGATTATTCAGTAAATTATTTCATGGTAGTGATCACTAAATAAGAAACTAGTTTATTCTCAGCATGGTTATACAGGAAACCTTAGCCTAAAGCTAAGATGGAAAGAGTTCCTGAGTGACTGGAGATGCAGCGCTTCATTTATTTTAGCCTGTTCCAAAGCATTCAGACTTAGGAATTGCATGATGGAAGTGCAGCATAATTATGGTATCAAATTGGAGCACCTGATCATCCTTCTGGCTTTAATGTCTGGGAGTGCTTTAACTCTTTGTCTGCCTTTGGAATTTCCTAACAAAGATAGTAATTGTGCTAGTCAGTGGTGTAGAAATCCTTATCAGCTCATTTTGTGCAAGTCTCCAAACACCTATTGTGCATTGTCAGTGTTGGAAGCAGGATTTGGTTTGTGGTTGCAGTTACATGCAAAAATCTCCATCTTCCACTGAAGCTGAATTGACTTTCCCAGGAGAGATACTTAGAGGTTATAAATGTTTGGCAGACAGGGATTGTAATGATGCCATGCATGCAAGTGGTAGAGCCTGGGGTAGTTTAGGTATTCTATCACTGTTGGCTTCCTTATGGACTAAGTGGCTTGTTCCTGCTAAATAAGGGCTTCTGATAGTGGTGCTGTGCAGAGATGAAGAATGATGCTCATCATGCTCAAGTACATCATTATGTTTTAATAATGGAAACTTGTTCAATTTTATGAAATTATTTTTGCTTGCAAAAGTAAGGTCTTTAGTGTGTTTTGGTAAAACAAAAAAGTCGTAGTAAACTTTTTCACTGTTTTCTTTGAGCAAACAATTACTTAGGTTATGCTTCCTTTAAATTATTTTGGCATTATTGTGTACCAGAAATGACTCCTGAGTTTTTTTCTACTCTTCTTAATTGAGTTTTGTTACATGTTTTCCTCTCATATTTGGTAGTTTATTACACTGTTTTGAGGTGTTGGTGGGGCTTCCTGTATGATGACCTTTGATCAGGATGTAAAATTTTAAGAATCAAGATTTAGGCTTGAAGTTCTTGTCCCAGTTTCTGTTTCTTTTTGCAGTGCAGGTTAGTGATGGTCCAGAACAGTAAAAGTAACTTTTCTTTGTTCAACGGGGAACGGCTACCAAAGCAAACTACTCTTTATAATTAGCCTTCTTTACTGGGGCTTGTACGTGTTGTACAGACTGCAATGGGTATAGAATTTTGAAAATACTTCAGAAGAACAGAGTAAGAAGAAAAGTAGTTGGGGGAGTTTTGTTTTTCGTTATGGCTTGGAAATTTAACAGTGTTTTGGAGCTTTCTGTAGTCCTCAAAGAGCAGCAAATGCGCCTACCACTGATGTTTTTTTTTCCTCAAGGACGTTCTCAGAAAATGTCTTTGTAGTTGTTTTAATTAAATTTAAGGGGTATCTTGTTCATCTGTTTACATAGTTTTGAATAATCCATTCTTTTGAGTATAGAGAGGTACCATTTTATAAATTGCTAAAACAGGCAGTAGAGGACCTTTTCGAAGTTTAGACTTAGAGATGAACTTACTACTAGGTGAATGGGACCACAGTGTTAAAAAATACAGATGGTACTTCTAGTAAGGTATAGATTTGATAGCAACTGGAAGTTGGTTGTAGAATGTTTTATAACCTGCTTAAGTTTGTTAAAGACTTGGCCAGGCATATTGTTTGAGCTTCTGTGTGATTTTAAGTGTTTTTCCAGCCTTCTTGTCTTTTATTTTTCTCCTTTTTTTGGTCTTGTTTTTGTTTTGATATTGTTTAGTTTTTTATTTGTGTGTCGTTGGGTGTTTTAATTAGCAAGGATTTCAGCAGGAAGTTTTCAGGACTCTGATTTTGTGGTGTGTTACTGAGTTTTGAACTTCTCCAGCAGCTGTTTAAGCAACAGTGTCAAAGTACTGTGCTAAGTACTAGGGATAGTAGTGAAAGCTGCTGAAAATGTGGATACACATTTGACAATAGTCTTAGCATCTTAATGCATTTAATAATAGGGTTCTTTTTCCCTACAGTACTGCACTGTAGCTCTTAATCATGAGTTATACAGGTAACATAATTTCAGCATGCAGTGATATTACTGTATGGTTGTTTCTTTATCCTCAATGTTACACTTGGTTCTTTCCCCCTGTAAGATCACAAGGTGTGGATCAAATGTAAGTTACATCATCTTTTTGAAGATGTTGTTAGTCTTTTGTTTGTAGTCCATTGTCTTGTGGGTCCTAGTTATTGATAACTGAGTGTTAATTGTCTTTGATGCTTACATATCTAGTCAGTAGCCCTAGTTGCATAAAGTGTTAAGTTCTGAATTTGGTATCCATTAAGTGTTGCTTGTGCTGTTTTATAAATGGTATTTTCCTTCAAATTCTTGTAAACAAATATAAGTTAAAGTAATAGCTCTTAATGTTTCTCCAATAACTTGGAAATCTTTGCAGTGCAGGGGGATGAAATCCCTGTTAAGATAGAAGAATACTTAAATGCATCTTGACCTTCCTCTGGCCTTCATTTCACCCTATTCTATCACAGTCATGGATAGATGACAGAGAGAGATGATGACTGGCAGTCAGCTGATATATAAGAAACTATAAATCAAAAAGTCAGAATGTAACCATATTAAATTTGTGTTTCTATATATTTAGTGCTCTAATAGCTGTTAAGGAAGACTGATTAGAAATTAACCCAGTAATTCATGTATGATTGCTTTGATGTCTGTTGTGACTGCAATTTTGAAATACTTTTCTTTTTAAAGAAAAGCAAGCAAAAATTTCTCAGACAGAATCTGAATGAGTGACTTGTTTGGCATATATTGCCACTGAGCTGGGATAAGCAAAGGGAAAAAAAGGCTTCTGTAGATTTCCTGGAAGATTATTTTAAGCTTCATAATTTTACTGGATATATGTGTGTTGAAATATCATAATATGTTTTTGTACCATATGAAAGTTTCCATATTTTTCTGAGGAAGTCTGGCTGTGGACTATAAACAGCATTTTAATTTGTACTTCCAGATTGAGCCTGACAGAAGTGGAATGCTTTTCTTTCCCTTTAGGATTTCATGAGGTTTCATGCTGTAATGCCTGCCATATAGAAAGGGATGTAAGGGGAAGGAGAACAACTTAGCGTGTTTCATGATTACTGTGTGTCAACTTGTGCATGGTATTAGTTGTCATTGTCTCTTGATGTCACTTTTAGTAGAGGGTTCTCAGACTATAAGCACCTCTGAAGTCTGTCAAGGAAGGATTTTATGGTAATAATTAGTTTATATTTAGCATTATGGCTTATGTTATAAGCTATTCAGTGAAGAGTCTTGATCTGGCCTTAACTTGAAATGTCTCTTGAACATCTTGAGTAATTTGGTTTTGAAATCCTTTAGTCTGAAGTTCTTAATGTTCCTTATTCTGTATGTATGCATATGAGAATATATAAAGCTTTTTTTTTTTTAGTAAAACAACCTGAAACAAACCTGCTGGTGAAAGAATGAGCAATTGTTGCTTTTACAGTCTCATTTATTGTAGTCTTACCAAATAAGACCAAAAATGAAATAAAATGAACCATGAGTTAATTACTACATACTTTAAGTACTTGTTAAATAATTTACTGTAGCACCCAAATGAATTCAAGGTATAACTGTACCTCTTTAATCTGCTGAATGAGGTTATTATGTTAAGAATGGATCAGCATATTGCACTGCCAAGTGTTCCTTTAGTAGGCCTAATATCCCAAATTAGGTGAAATGTCGAATTGCTCATAAATGTTCAGGGATTGGTGTTGGATGTGCATGTGCCTCCATGTTACTTTTTCTTTCCAAATGTGTGAGACTTCTTCCAGTTCTGTAATTGTTTGTGAAAAAGAGGAGTTTCTGAGCCTGTATTTGATTGGAGAGACAGGAGGGAGGGTAGAAGGTGTGAAAGAAATGTTCATGATGCCGATTTTGGTTTTCTTCTTTCTTTCTGATGGGGAAAGGCATTTTAATTTTTGAAATACTGTCAGGCATGCAGTGTGTCAGTTAAGTACATGCAGTTGTTGTCAATACAGCCTCTTCCTATTTATGGGATAGTAGCTAAAAGGCCTTGTTGTGAATTTGTACTCTTGTTTTGCTGGCTGCTTTATAACAAAGAGCAGAAAATATAATGCTGAAGGACTTGGTGTCTGTTGTCCATACAACTTCTGAAGTTA
>VWYI01003895.1:410-30304 GCA_013399455.1 Anthoscopus minutus
GAAGAACCAAGACACATTTTTAAGGGCCAGAGAAGTACCAAAATAATAGACTATTTCTTTCAAAGATAATGCAAAGCACTGAATAGGTCATTATGGAATAATTTAATTTGAAGAAACATTACCACAGAGCAAAATGAATAGATTAATTTTGCTATTTGTTTTCTTTTTCTCTTTGGAAACATATAAAAAAATACCATTTGTAGAATGATAACATTTTTTATTCCATCATTTACCAGTGCAAATTTATCCATTTCCTTCATTTTATAAGCAGTTAAATTGCTCTGTTTATACACATCTGTGAAAAAAGGACATCTACCTTAGATTTGCTTAGCCCCTCTTCCATGCATCACTAAGGGCATGTGTGTTTTTGGCACTGGTATACAGTAGGATTCCTGAGGTAGGTTTTATCCCAGCTTATATGTCCACATATTGTTATACAGAGCCCTGCTGCTAACATAAGGAAGAAGCACAACGAGTTCTAAAACACAGTGCTGTAACTGCATCAGTAAGGTTTCCCCTCTCATCAGCTGGTCTGGAGCCCAAGCTGTGATGGAGCTGGACACCTTCCTGTTCTTCTTTTCCAGGCAAACCTACCTGAAGAATAGTTGCGTCATTGTTTTCATGTTCCTGCAATTTAAAAAAACATTTCAGCTTAATTACCTATTAAGTTGAATATGAGACTTGCATCTTAGTTCTCTGCCATAGTTTTATCTTAGAAACAGCAACAAAATTACTTTTTTTTTGTGGCTCTGTAAGTACAGCTAGCTAAGAAAATTGTTCCCAGGGCTGTGTATGCCCCTTCTGACACTGCCAAGGTTACTTGTGAATAAGAATCATGTTTGTTTCTGCTACATCAGAAAACAATTAATCTTCGTTGTTTGCCAAACAGGAGTAATCAAAAGCAGTAGGGAAATTAACTGTATTTTCTAGTATATATTAAGATATACAGAAACAAAAGCAAAAATGCAAACTGTAACAGAGGAAAATGCCTAGACTGCCACTTGCAGGAAGATAAAGATCCAGGCATTTTACAAACAGATTTGGATTTTTTTTCATCTTTTCACTGAAGACAAATTTGATGGCGAAAACTCCATATGTATGGTAGAATGAGACAGAATAGTTTATCTGCTGTGGAAACAGTTAAGGTCAGAGTGCATATAGAAGAGCTGCTTTATTTGCTTAGGTTTGATTTGAAAATATGGTTTTAGCAATACCAATGGGGAAATGTGTCTCCTTTTGACTAGAATGGAGGAGAAGAGTACAGCTATGAGTAACCAGGAATGCACATTTAAGGTATTGGCACTCTGTTCACTGCTGTAATTACAGGGATAGACAATTATTTAGGTTTAAACAGTGTGGATATTGAAAGAGTTGAACTGCTTGCTATATTAAACTGAGATCTAGAAGCTGTAAAGGATTTAAAAGTAAAAAAATTAGATACATATCTGCCCAAAACAGGAAACACCTAGTTCACTGAACAGAAACTAAAATCCAGCTGGTCCAGGGAATCCTGAGCAGATACCTGATTTTCAGCTAGTTAGCAAGGAAGAATCATCTTCAGGCCAAACCATCAGAGAGAGCAGAGGCCCCTCCATGTAGTTGGGACCCAGAGCCTGATATCTCAGGTGAGAAGCTGAGTTTTCTTCCTGAGAAATCACAAGGAGATGTTCCTACCATGCACTTTTTTTGCAATAGCATCTGCCCAAGAATTGGGCTTAGAGACTTGCCAAGCCTGGGGGAAGGGAGAGAAGAGGGCAAGCAGGGAATGTGGAGACCAGCTTTTAGAAGAAAGCCAGAACACTGTATTTCTGTGGGGCACAGTTGTTTCTGTCCAGTTCCAGAGATGTACTTGTCTTTTAGAGGAATTAGACTGTCCTATGATTAGCGTTTGGATCTCAGTGTAAAATTAGTAAGAACTGAACCAAACTTCCTGGACAAAAAAGCTCAGCAAGTTTAGATACTGCTGGCCAGCTGCAAAGCAGGTTTAAAAAAGAAAAAGTTATAGTTCTAGATTTATTTACATGAACACTGCAAAAGCAGTTCTGGAGAAGTATTTTGGGCTCAGCATCCCATGCTTTGCAATGTACACATTACAAGGCCCTGAATTACACCAGCCCACTCCAGTCTCCTGTGCTGCAACCTAGGTGAGGTTTCTTCTCCTGCTTGTGGCATATGTTTGCACAGGGACCCTGTATCCCTTTAACCCTGTCATAATTTCCTTTAACAGAGAACATTCAGCTATAGACAGGCTTTCAAAAAACTAAACTAAAATTTAAAAGTGTTTAAAAAAGTCACAGATTTGGAAAGGTAAATCTATCAATTTTAATATGTGAACTTACAATAGCAGAATATAATTTGGAAAAGAAACCAAACCCAAACACGCTGACAGTCAAAATAATTCAGTTTGTAGTAAATAGCTGCAGGACAACAGACTGCCTTTCTTAGACTCAAATTCTAGGCTAGCATTACGCACATTGTTAAAACTTCTTTCTATGTGTAAGCTTTTCTATGGAATTTATCCTGGAGTATCTAAACCTTGTACAGCTGCTCCCTCGCTGCTCTGTGATTATCTGAGAAGCCAGCTGAAAGCTCATTTTTAGGCTTCTCCTTTTTCATGGGATATTGCTTTACTGTAGTTATTTAATGTGCAGCAAAAAGTGGTTTCAGAACCTAAACAGAAATAGCCCTGTAAAACTATTTCAAGCCACAGGCCTGTCATTCAGCTGCTCACCAGTGGTTGTGATCTCCATCCATGTTTCTCCCATGAGTGCCAGAGTGGTGCAGAGTTCCATGGGCACAGCAAGGTGCTTGGACACAGCACAGCAAGGACAAAGGCATAGGAAATAGGAGAGAACACGCTGGGAGTTAGAGTGGGTCTTTCAGGTGAGTGCAGAGAGGGGCTGGGTGAAGAGAAGGGCAGCACACAGCTTTGCAGAAGCAACCCTTTGCAATAGGGTAGGGATGCAGTGGTCCTCAGCTGAGGCACCCTGGGCTGTGACATGGTGATAGGGCATTATTCTATGCCAACCAATAGCCAACATGCCAGCCAGAGCTCTGGTAGGTCTGTCCAGCAGGCTCAGGCAGGAGCCAGTGTCTCCCTGCATCCAAGGGAGCTAACACAGTCAAAAGCTAGGAAAAAGAGGGAAATACAAGAAGCTTTAGAAAGATGTAGATCTGCAGATTAAACCAGTGCAAGGTCCTTGTTCTGCTGCCAAAGCACAACTCTATCAGGAAGCCTTGTGCTGTTTACCTTACATACTGCATGGCAAAATTTCCTCTAGGTGACCACATAAGGATGTGAAAATAGTATTTTTTAAGGAAAAATTGCATTCAAAGAAAGCAAAGCATAACAACTCAACAGGCTGGGCATGCTTAGGGACAGTCTGTTAGGACAGATGGCTGCTTAACAAGAATGGTCTCTTGACCAGGCTTCTCTGTCTGCATTCCAGGTGCCTGCACGTAAAGAAGCAGATTACACGTGCTGCTTCAAATGTGTATCGATTTGCCAGTGGGGAGAGAGAAAACTCCATCTTTGATAGAGAATTTGATTTTATGATCATTTACAGACCACACCACATGAAGTCTTGACACTGTTTCTTCACCCTAATTACTTTGTGAGCCATCTGGTGCACCTGCTGTTGCAGGGAGACAAGAATAACAGTTTTGCATCCTCCCTCCCTTTTCTTTTCCTTTTTATCACACTGAGATAGATCTTTTAGGTGAACATCCACCTGACGTGGCCAGACAGTGCAGATGTAGACGCAGGTGCAAACTCGGTCAACCATGCCTCCAGATGGCTCTTACTTATTAAGGCAGCCAAAGTGATAACCACAGACAAAGGGCCTCCAAGAAATAAAACAAGACCATGCTGCAGGAAAACACTAGGTTCAGAGATGGAGTTTGTGAGGATCCCAAAGATGTAATCAACTTTGAATCTATGGTGGAGACAGAACTGGTCAAGTCCCCTTGAAATTTGGACTAAATGACAGACTGATAATTGAGCAATCGTGAAAATTGTTAAAATGTGATAGTCTCCTGAAGGCTGATTATATAAGCATAACTGCCAGCAACTAGATGCCAAGATAAAAGCCATGGCTTCCCTTTCTCCTGCTGAGTTATCTAGTCTGAGACCAAGAAAGCCAAGAGACAAAAGTGACAGGATATTTTATATTCTAATTTCTTTTAAATGCTAGAGGTATCACACTTCCAGTGGCTGAACTCCAAGCAAACAAACAAGAGAAAAAAATGAAGAAATTGTGCCTTCCCTCAATCTCTCCTTTTAATATCTTTAATTATTGGTCTTCAAAGTGTGAAAGTTCAAAGGAATGAGTTTCAGGCTTGGGAAGCTGCCTCACTAAACAAGTTCATTTGGGCGGAATAAGCTCACAGGAGTCCAGAGGCTGCCTCATTCAATTGAATGAGATCCCACTTATTAACCTGAGTGCTCAGTAGGGAAAAGGCATCAGGAAAAATAATTTTTTCAACCAGTTATTCCAACATACCTCTTTCAGGACTATGAGTTGAGGCTTTTCCTGCCTTGAGGGACAGCACAAAAAGGTTCCCTCCTCTTCAGTGATCATTCCAATAGCCATGCTGCCTAAATGAGTGTTCCACTGAGCAGAATTAATTGCTGCTTTCCACCTGTATTTTCTTGAGAGAGGATTTGTGGCAGAGTGCCCAGCAGACACTGTGCTTCTGGGGACACTAGGGCAAAAATAAACAGCGTGCAAAGTGATAGGATGTGCAAATCCACAGGCAAGGCTTCCTTGGCCCTGCCATGCTGCTAGGAACACACAAAAACCTTCAGGCTCAGCTGAGGAGCAGATTCAGCCCTGCTTCAGTCCCTCTGCAAAGTGAGAAGGAAATTTGGTGGGGATCTTCACAGTAGCAAATCTTAGTGAGAGGATTGCTGTGCACACGAGTCATGCTAAGCTCCCCAGTTCCAGATCACAATAACTGTGAAAATTGTTTAGTTGTATGTCTCCTCTGACAGATGTTCTCTGAGTTCTCCTGTCTGGAGGGGTCCTTAAAACCTGAGGCCTCCCTGCCATCAGCCAAAATATTTTCATCACCATGAAGGCAATGACATCCCAAACCTGTCTTATAATTCCTGACATACACTAGAGAATCAAATCAATTGCATCCCTCTCATGTATCTGACCAACATCCTTTGTCCAGATTGCTTTCTTTCTCAGTGGCTTACTCTATGCTTCTGAGGCAGATAAAGGTACAGTTTGACTTTCCAAAGAGTATTCCTCTCCTCTCCTCTCCTCTCCTCTCCTCTCCTCTCAATTGGGTCAGGCTCATGTACAAAACAATCACAGGCTAAGAGAAAGGCAAAAGTGGACTGGAGAACTTGTGAACTTTGTATGAAGGTGTCTGTCACTGCCATAAATACCCCTTTGCCAACACAGTTCAGACACCTTGAAAATTAATATTATTTCTAGAATTTAGAAGTAAGGGTTTTGTCCTTGGACCAGTACCTCCTTCACAAACCCACAACTGTGAGACAGCTCCTACCACAGGAGCTATAAATGCTGCATATTAAGCAGCAGATGGAGAAGGGGAGTGTAAGGAAGCAGTAAGAACTTCCCCACCAGCATGATAGACACTGTTCTTAGCAGAGCAAAACCTAACTGTTGCCAAGTTTTTGCCAAGGTATGTTGGCAAAGACATAAGGAAAGGGAGAGTTTTACTGAAATTTTGAAAGAGGATAATACAAATAAATGAACTATATTCTGGAAGATCACACTTTTTCAAAAATTCTTTTCAAAACATAATATAGGGACAGAAAAGTTACTTAAGTCCTGTACTCTGTTGTGTAGTGAAAACAAAACTTTCCCTAAACCCCCTGTTTAATTTATTGCTTGTTCAGTTTGCTAGCCACACATAAAGCTAAACCTCTGCTCGTCTTCCTGGAAACTAAGACAGTTAAACCATTGAAGAGATATATTTGGGACAGAGGAGTTGTAGGGGACAGCTGGAGCATATCTTATACTCCTTTACTCTGGCACTGTTTACCCTTGTCACTGGGACCAGAGTGAAATATCTGGTGCTCATATTTTAATGAATGACAGACAGGCAAATTCAAGTTATGAAGTTGTGGTCAGATCTTCCTCAGAAAAACAAGAATTTGGTTAAACCTGTATTTGGTTTGGCCTAAAAATATATTGTCCTGTTAACAATCTCACCCAAAGCCAGCCTTAAAACTGGAATAATTTGTTTTTTTGAAATCAGAGCTTGCAGTGAGTGCTGGGATTTGGATGTAAATTCCAAGGACAATGTCTATGTCTTTTTGATGCTAAAGATTCACAGGGTAATTTCTGAATTCACTAATGGGTAGTTCTCTCTAATGCTGGGATTTGCATGGCAAGACTGCTCTGTAGGATGTTTTACAATGTTGTCTCTTTTCTGGGCTCACTGTGATCTACAGTACATGTTTATCTGTTCACATCCTGCATTCTGAACAGCCTGCATTGGCAGCAAAACAAATTTTATCTCTTATTAGTGATATAAATCAAGCATTCCGGCATTTTGTTAATGGCAGATCTGAGGCTCATGGCCTGAGAAGGGAACATCAGGATCCCCCTTTCAGGACAAAAAGATAACTCTTGCAGCACCTTGTCCCCAACTCCAAATTTTTTCTTCTATGTTTTAAAGCTGAATTTCAGTTTGGAAATGCAGAATGACAGGGCTAAGTGAGAGCCTTTGCAATACACTGCCATATGCAAGGAGCAGAAAGACCTTATTTGCCTGGCTAAAGCAACCCAACTCCATAAGAGGGCAGCGTAAGAAATGAGCATTGAAAATGACTCAGAAATTGTTTTCAGTAGCATTGATGTAAAACTTTGCACAGAGGCAAGGTTCCCAGTGGTTTCAGGTAGCTGAGGGGACAAGCTCTCCATGGAGCAAGGTTTCAGGGATTGCACTGAAGCCTGAAGGATTACTGAATACAGGAATTTGGCCTTTGACACTCCACTCACACTGGATTTTTTGTCTAAACCCCTGATTTCATCTGGGTGGATCCTGATTTATACCTCTGTGATTAAAAGGGATCTGAAGCCATCAGTGGAATGAACAAACCCTTAGGTCAGTGGTGGTCTTGCCTGTGTGAGAACTGCAGAATCAGTCTGCATAACACTGGCCAGTCTTTGACATTTGATGAACAAGTTACCTTTATTTATAACATGGTACAGAGGGACGTGTTCCTGTGACTGACTTACAACAGCTGCAAGGTCAGAAGTTTGATACGCTGAGGGAAAAGTGTCCTGGCAATGTATATCTGAATATTGTGTTGAATCAGGGATATGTAAAAGGTTAAATGGGGCAAGTCTAGGTTTTTGGGATTTTTTATATCTCTGACTAGCTTTTTAGAAACACCCTTGGAGGATCCTAAAGAGCACCTTCTCTAGCAGAATGCTGAATTCACCCTTTTTGCCACCTTCTGTGACCTTTTTACCATCCCCTTGCTGCTGCTTTGTAAAATAAGAACCACTAAAACAACCCTATCATTAAATCCACAGCATTCCTTCATTGATTCTTGAGAGGCGATAACAAGCTCAGCTAGGAACACATTTTAATAATTATACAGCTAAAATTATCATTTTGGTTTTGCTAGGATTTTTGAGAGATAAATTGTGCAATCTATTTATAAGCTTGATAAGCAAGAGGACCAAGTGTCCTTTCCCTTTAGTAAATCTGAGACAAGTCTCATATGCAGAGTAAAATCTACTAAAAGAGCACCAAACAAAACAATGAAGCTTCTAATTAAGCATAATCTTGCAGTAGGTGGGTGCAAGAAATACCTCAGCAGTGAAGGGAAGTAAAATTCTATATTTTACACATAAATACAGATGTTTCAGTTTATACTTGAAATGTAATGATCTTCCATGAGTAGTCCCATCCACACTAACAGTTATCCCAGGAAAAATGGTGAGGGCAAAAAGCAGCTCCAGGAATACTTTTGGAGGATACAATTTGAAGAAGAGCTCGGTTTTACTCAGCTGGTTAGTTACATGATATTTGAAAAACTGCTCATTTGAAAAACTGGATTTTGTAAGCAAAAGCATAAGGCAAAAAGTAGCAGGATAGACAATGAAAAATGAAAACACAATTTCAAGGATGTCAGAGCCAGGGCTTTAAGTATGAAACAGTCCCAAAGACAAGGCTTATGGATGAGGTCCAGATAACTGTTTCCTAGCAACAGGAATACTATTAAGGGGGATGATGAGGTCCCGTTTAATGCATTTATCCCATGCTTTGAAGGACATGTAACATCAAATTCCTAATTTTATATAGGGCTTCTCAACCAGGCTCTGTGACTGTCTTTGCAAGGAGGGTTTCTACAGAAATCAGCCCTGCATATATACTTTTATATATCTGTATACATTTGTTAGTCCTTTTTTAGCAGAACATGGGAATAACCTAATTTATTGGGATACCCACTTTGTGGTATTAAATTAGATGCAACACTGCAAATTAGTTAAACATGAGAGCAAATTGCAATACTTTTTGGTTTTATTTCTGGAATATTTAGACAGACTTACAAAAAAAAATTTGTCACAGTACTTACAAGTGTCTATTGTAAAAGTTACTTTATGGCACAGCTTTAATAAAAAATAACCATCAAAATGAGAGGTTAACACCACACAAACTTTCATGAAGAAATTTGATAACTTGGTTAAAAACATTGCATAATTCAGTAAAACTATTTAGAGTCACTGCTCAACAGCAGTGTTTACTGTATGTATAATATATAGTATACATTGAAGTGATCAACACCAAAGCCAGAACTGAACCAAGATGTTGAGAAGGATGAAGAAACTTACACATTCAAGAGCCAAACACTGAAAAATAGTTAGCTGCTGCATGTTGTTGTGCTTATGTCAGTGCAGTCTTTATTCTAATGAGCTTCAAATACAGAAAATTAATGATCACCATACTGCAGGTATACTCCCAAGCCAGCTGTATTGGCTTTTGTCCTGATTTGGGACATGGCTAAGCTTTGGTACAAGGGAGCTACAGGGGTAGCTTTTGTGAGAAATTTCTAGAAGCTTCCTCCATGCCTGGCAGGGCCAATCCCTGTCAGCTCCAAAGCTGGATGTGCCACAGACTGAGCTGGGACAATCAGAAATGGGCATATTGCCTCTGCAGTAATGTATTTAAGAAGAAAAAAGAGTTATTGCACAGTTTTAATTGTGGACAGAGAAGAGCAGAGTGAGAGTCTGTGAGAGGAATAAGTCTGCAAACACCAAGGGCACTGCAGAAAGAGGAGGAAGAGGTGTTACACATGCTAGAGCTCAGATTCCATGGCAGGCTGTGGGGCAGACCATGATGAGGCAGCTGTGTCCCTGCAGCCTGTGGAGATCCATGGGGAAGAGAGATCCACCTGCAGCCCATGGAGGACCCTATGCTGGAGCCCATGGATGCCTAGTGGAGGCTGTGACCGTGTGGGAGACCTGTGGAGAGGCTCTCCTCCCTGGAGCAGCCTGTCCTTGGAGAACTACACTCCTCCAAGAGCAGTGGAAGAGTGACCCATAGTGCAGCAATTTTGGGAGGGCTGTTGTTCATGGGATGGAGTCACACTGCAGCAGTTCACAGAGAGCTATTGCCTGTGGGATGGACTCATGCTGGAAAATTCATGGAGAACTGTCCCACATAGGAGGGACCTCAGAGTGGAGCAGGGGAACAACTCCTCTCCCTGAGCAGTAAGATAAACAATAGGTGAGGAACTGAGCATAACCCAGATTCTCCGCCTCCCTGCACCTCTAGGGTAGGAGGTAGAGCTGGGAAGGAGGGAGGGGTAGGAGGAAAGTGTTTTAAGGTTTTATTTTTCTTCTCATTTTCCTGCTCTGATTTTGTTAGCAATAAATTCAATTGGTATCTCTAATTCAAGTCTGGTTTGCCTGATTTAGTGAGTGATCTCTCCCACAAGTTCTCTCAACTCATGATCCCTTCATTCTGTTTTGTCTCCCCTTTCCAGCTGCACAGGGGAGTGAATGAGTGGCTTTGGTGAGTGCCTGGCACTCAGCCAGCATCAACCCACTGCATCAACCCTCAGAGGATTGCTTTCTGATTTCCACGTCATACAACCTTTGAAAATTATTCTTCAAATCTTTTGAGGAAAGAGGACTAAACAAAAGAGGATTTTTGGTGGCTTTTATTATTCTATTTTTTTGCTGCTCAGGTTCTAGTTAGTACCTGATGTTTCTGGATTTTGCAGAGCTGTATCAGAGGTCTCTCCTTCTTGAGCATTTGGCAGATCCCTAGATCCAAACAAGAAATTCTAAGTGCATTTCTTTCCAAAGCCCAAAATAAACATGATGTAATGCTCTAAGATGACAACATGATGCAATGTGCTTAAAGATCCACAGTCATCCTCTGGGAAAGTTTCAAAGTAACCCTTGGTAGAGAACTGGTTTGGCATATCTTGTTTCATTAACCAACAGATGCAGTAGACCCAACAGCAGCACTTTTAGGCTAGAACTAGCAAAATTTGAAGGTTTTCTTATTACAGTGAGACAACAAGTATCTTTTTGCTTTTCCTCAAAGTGAATTTTTGTCCAAGTCCACCCCCTTTCCCCCCCCTCCCNNTTTTTTTCCCGTCCCCCCCCCTCCCCCCCCCCCCCACTTAAAAGGCAGTAGTCTCGACAGGGGCTGGTACTGATGCATCAGTATCCCATCCCATCCCATTTGACAGGGGACCTCTGGAGCAGACTGAAGAAATGTCTGCTGGGGTAATAAGCTGCCTAATGGCGTACTAAGCAGCTGAGAGTGCTTGAGCCATCAATTCAGGTGACTCATACGAAAGTATCTGCATTTTCACATGCTCTGAGGATGAGTCATGCCACTTTTTGGGTTTCCTGTCAGGAATCTTATGAGACAAAACTGGCAGCCATAGTGGAAATATAATTTCCCAATTAACTAGGTAGGCTTGAAAATCACAGAACCATCACAGAACTCTGAGCTGGAAAAGACCCACAGGGATCATTGAGGTCCAACTCCTGGCCCTGTCCAGGACCCAAGAATCACACCATGTGCTGAGAATATTTTTCCAAGCCCTTCTTGAACTCTGTCAGGCTTGGCTTATGACCACTTCCCTGGAGAGCCTGTTCCAGTGCTCAACTGCCCTCTGGGTTAAGAACCTTTTTCTAATATCCAATCTAAACCTCCCCGACACAACTTCAGGCCATTCCCTTAGATCCTGTCAGCACAGAGAAGAGATCTGTGTCTGACCCTCCTCTGCTCCTCGCAAGGAAGTTTTAACTGCAGTGAGTCTCAGTCTCCCCATCTCCAGACTGCACAGATCAAGTGACATCAGGAGCTCCTCATACAGCTTCCACTCAAGGCCCTTCACCATCTTAATAACTCTCCTTTGGACTCTTTCTAGTATTTTTATATATTTTTTATATTGTGGCACCCAAACCTGCCCCCAGCACTTAAGGTGAGGCTGCTCCAGTGCAGAGCAAAGCAGGACAATCCCCTCCCTTGTTCAGCTGGTGATGCTGTCCCTGATGCCCCCCAGGACAGGGCTGGCCCTCCTGACTGCCAGGGCACTGCTGACTCATGTTAAACTCACCATCAACCAAGATACCCAGGTCCCTTTCCATGGCACCACTCTTCAGCCTCTCATTCCCAATCCATGTGTACCTCCAGGGTTTCCCCTTCCAGGTGCACAATCCAGTGCTTGTCCATAATAAACTTCATAGGGTTGGTAATTGCCCAGCCCTCTGTTATGCTGAAGTTGCTCTGCAGGGCCTCTCTACCTTCAAAGGTGGCAACAGCTCCCCTCATTTTGTACGATCTGAAAACTTATTTACCTTGGAGTCCTGTTGAGGAGACTCCTCCTGATGAGGAGAGCTGGGACAAGAATGGAGCCCTGTGGAACCCCACTAGTGACCAGTCACCAGCCTGAAGTCAACCCATTCACTGTAACCCCTTGTCCTGTGGCCACCTTTGCTTCTGAAAATGGCTCTGTGCTCTCTGTACACCTCTCTGTGCAATCTGACTAAAAGCCAATTTTCATCAGAAAAGGATGGGATAGCACCTTTACATAAAGCAAAGCAACAGACAGCTGTTTTCAGACTACATCATTTATAGAAGTGAAAGCACAGTTGTAATAAATTAATGCTTCTCTCTTTTATTCTGCTTGAAGAAGTTATGTTTTTTTGCCTGAAATAAACAAATTATTTCTCCTAAAGGAAAGCTGAAGTACAATTAAGGAACATACACAGAAAGAAACATTCCAGCAGTGAAATCACTTTGCTACTTTGACCCCACCTGCAAAATACTTTTGTGTACTACTTCTGTAGCCTTCCCTCAATAAAGAAAATTCCTACCCAACACACCTCTATGGAGAGCTTTAGGCACCTTAAGATTTTAGTGAAATTTTTGGGACGCAAACATGTAGGCTTTGTCATCATCAACAACTAAAGGAAAGCCAATATCTTTTTGTAGAGAAATAGATTTGATGCTTGTTAGGGAATCTACTGGTCTTATTACTGTTTTTCATTGCTTTCAGCATCAAAAACAAGGATTGTGCTACCATTTTATTTTACACCTGAGCACTTCCTCACAAAATGGTGGTGTTAATTTAAAATAAACCAAAGGAAGGAAACAGCTGCTGTAGCCCTGAAGAAATAAACTGTACAAAACACACAAAGAGGTTTGCCTCTTTTGCTGTTCTAGTTAGAAACTGGGAGAGGTTGTTATGATCTGCTCTTCCTTAAGGCCTGATGTTTGAAAAAATGACAATGCTTTCTACCACCATTATTTGGTTGTGCTCCTTTTTTTTTCTTTGTGGTAGTACAGGGAACTGAAACTTGGGAGATCTGAAGGTGTTAGGCTTAAGTCCCTGCAGAGTTGGATTTCTCACAAGAACTCAGCAAGGAAATGCCAAATGAAGGGCTTTCTGTGTTTGACATTTTTACATGTTGTTATAGAATAGTTTATAAAACATCAAATGGTAAATAATCTTTCATTTCCTCTGTTAGCTGCCTAACTCATGTCTACCTCCTTATAACACAAGCTACAACAACTCAGCAGACAGAGCTTGCCTTTTACATATTCTTGTGGAAAATCACAGATAGGGATCCTTACACTTTTGGTATGAACATACAGTTTTGCTGTCTACATTTGATCACATTCAGCCTTGTCTGTCTGGATCTGAGGCTGAATGCCACAATTTGATTGTGATGCCATTAGTGTTTAAAGATTTCTAGAGACTAAACAGTTGCATATACATTTTGGTATTCTGTCTAACTGCTCCTGCTAGGCAGAAGCAAATACTGAAGAAGGCTCCAAATAGATTAGAGACTGTTAGAGCCCATTCTTTAGTATGGGATTCTTATTACAAGGTTATTTAGGGGCTTTCTTTCAGGGGTATCTCTGGATTAAGGATTTATGGTGCTAGACCAAGGATTTCATGGTAGGTACTTAGTAGGTACATATGTGCCATATGTTGCTGTTTTTGAAGTTTCTCTTCATATGCATCCCTTCAAATGCATTTAATAGCATTACTTTTCTGGCTTTTCCTTAACATTATTTGCAGTTAGGTCACAGGTCCACAATCCTAAGGCCTGACCTGAAGGCACTGCAAATACAGTACTGTCTAAATCCAGTCCTTCTCAGTAAGCCTGTGTGCAATAATAACCAATTACCAGGAGAACTTATCCCATAAACAGACGTGGATTTCAGGAGACAGATCTGATAGCATTGAAAGAAGCAATCACAAATCATGTCTTTTCAGAAGGCCCCTGGAAAGATATCAGGGAGTTCATGAAACTATGTTGAAATTCCATTTACTCAAATCAGCATGGGATCGTGTGAAAGAGGTCAGAATAGAAAACAGTATTCAACTAATAAGGATTTCTACCCTAACACCTGCTGAAAATGAGTTAGTTAGTAATGATCAGATGAGAACACTTCATATTTGCCTGTCCACCTACAGTGAAACAGACAGATGCATGGGTGCATACCCCAAAACTCAGATTTGTATTTTATGTTCATTTGACTTCGTCCCTGTTTGATTATTAGTTTTCTTTTATCGAGCATATCCTGAGCTATATATATAATACATTACAGTTATGATCCTCAGGTATTTGACACCATTCTAATAGCAAAGGCCTGATTTCCCCATGTTAAGAATCATGCGTGTTAGTCAAGGTGGTGGGGGATTTTTACAAGCAAGAGTGTTTTGGAATAATAAAAATATGTTCATTCTGCCAAAAAATGCCTTGATTGGAATATGCAGAAGCTTGATTTTCACCTGCTTGCCTCTTCTGTCTGGGTAGAGCAGGTGTGAAACACTCCATAATTGAGCAAGTGGTTACATCTGCTCTCAGAGTCCCAAATGAAATTATTATAAAGAATTAAAGAATTTATTAACCAATAAGACTGAAAATAGGGCAGAGTGTTTTGCTTCCATGGAGGCTTGATTTTTTTTTATGTTGCTGCTTTGATCAGTTAAAGATCTTCTTTTACTGGCTGTGATCCCTGTCCATAAGTCCTTCTTAGACACAAAAGTTTAATTATTTTCTTTTGGAAGTTCGATTGATTTTTGATGGGAAAATATCATTACAGATGCTGTTAATAGCAAATTGTAGCAGATCTTCCCATGGAGTCCTTTCAGAAGGTATCGCTCCATCTCTCCAGTATTAGGGTGTATCAGCCTTGCTGCTGCTGTGACAAATTTTAAATTGAATTTTAAAAAGCAGAGGAAGATAATGATTTCCAATAAATACTGTGACATTCACTTCCTATGGTAGTAAAATCCACACAAGTTACTGCACACTAAAATTTATACGTTTGCTGCAATTCACCTTTAAGGAACGCAAGAGGAAAGTTAGTGATTTTGAATAGTTGATGTGTTTTATTTTATCTTTTGGAAGCATGCCCGTTATTCAGGATCACAGAACTCATGAATTGATGATCCAGAGGGAGGCTCTTTTTCTATTGCATCTTCTGTGTTGCCTCTATAAATATCTTTTTTTATTATTATTATTATTCTGCAGTATTTAGATTTATTTTATGGTTCTGGTTATTAATGTTCTACCTCTGACTGTTACCAGAATTCATAGCTCTGCTAGAAGTCTGATATGTCTGGAATATTTGCTTGTGCAAGTAGTTTTTTTGCAGTAAACCAATCTGCTGGGCAGAGATGGGAATATTCTGCCTTTGATAGCAGGTATATTTCTGATTACAGTTAGTGGGAGTATGTGGCTTAAAACAAAACCAGCAGTCCCAAAAGTTTAAATTACTGCAAGTGTAGAGCATGTGGGCTTTTTGTATGTGATTGCATAGCCTAGACAAAGAGCAAGTAAATAGCTACTGATGATTATTCCTACCAGAGAGTGAGGTTTGGGCATCAAAATCTCATGCTCTCTATTAACTTCTCTGGAAATACAAGGGGTTCTCCAGCCATAGAAGAGTGTCTTCAGCTCACCCAAAACTGTAGCTAAAGGAGAGCAATGATACCAACAGCATCGACCTTTTTTATTGTTTTTACAACCTCCGTAGTTTCTATCCTGAAAATGCTGCTGTGATTATATTGAGGTTCCCCCTTCCCTGCCCTCAGGATATTTTAGAGCCAAGAAGACACTAAAATCTTAGAAGATGTTATTTCGTATTTTACTTTCATCTTGGGGGTGTAGTGAAATGACACAATGCGATGTTGAAAAAGAGTCAGCAAAACTATGGCAACAAAGACTTTTATTTCTCCAGCAAGACATATTAACTTGGAGCCTGCAACCTACTGCAAATCATCTCTAACAGAGCAAACGATTCTCAGACATTTAGTGAGTAACTGGATAGCTGCTAGTGCAGCAGCTTGACAAGTGAGGCCAGTAAGGAACTGGTTTATGCTTATGTGATAATACTGAGGTTCTTTTATGGAAAAAAATAAAAATAAAAATTTTGGGTTTAAATTTTATTTTTTAAAAGAATAATCAGGAGGTTAGATAGCTCCAGAACAGACAGAGGTTCTGAGTTTGTTTAAGGTTATTTCCTCCCCAGGAAATAATAATGGAAGAAAAGGCATAGAGTGAAAATGAACAAATTGCTTCTCACAACTTATATCATTGTATGGGTGATGAGGATACCTAGGGGAGCTTTGCACCTGTCAGCTATGTTTATAACACACCTCTCAAAGAGAAAGAAAGACCATCTTTAAAAGCTCTAACACCACATTTAAGATCCTCCCCACACTGGCCTTTATTTCACTTGCCTTCCAGCTCTTTCTCCTCCATGAGGAAGGAATATCTCTTTCAACAGACATCCCCACAGACAAGCAGGCATGAGGAGGTTGGTTCTTGCACAAAAAGCTGACAGCATGATCTGGACTTTAACTCCCATGGGAATGTTGCTACTGTCTTTAGAAGGACCAGGATTTCACCCTTGCTTGTGTCAAGTTTGGCCAGGATTACTGGCATGAAACCGGTCCTGAGGGAAGAAATCAGACTGCTTTTCTACACAAATGCCCAAATGTCCAATGTGTATGAAGGAAACTGGAAGGATCTTAAAAAAGATTAATGTTTTCAACATGCTTAGCAGGCCTGATGATGCTCCCACTGAGGTGGTGGAAGCTGACTTGAGGAGCAAGCACTGTTGCCAACACAAGCACTTCACCTCTGTCCCTTTTCAGGTTTCTTTTACAACCATCACAAGGTAGCTATTCCTTCACTCTACAAATCCAAATGAAAGAAGCTTGAGTGGCCCAGGAGACATTTAAGCTGGTCGCTGCAAATTGATTCACACAAGTGTCTCTGGTGTGAGGATGTGCTACTTCTTAAGCAGCAAGAGAAGGGGAAATGAAATGAAGAGGTTGTATGGCTCGTCTCAGGAGAACATCAAGCTAACAAGAGCAGATTGGTGTTAATTTAGCTGAGAAAAAAAGGCTCTCCTCTTTTAATGCTTGAGGATTTGAGATCCCAGCAACAGTTTGGGGAGGTAGGCAGTGGGAAGGAGTAAGGGTGAGATTGCTCTTTCTTAAGCAATTACAGAAGTATGGAAATAGCTTATAGTAGGTTAGGGAACAAAAGTACATAACTGAAAGAGAAACGCAAAAGAAAAGGGGAGAACACAAATCTGGGGGAACAGCTGGCTCTTTGCTGATTCAAAAGAATTTCTTTTGGGAGAGTAGGGCAAGAAATTGCTGCTTTGCTCCACAAAAGTAAAAAAAAATCAGAACCCAAAGAAAACCAAAAAAATAAAACCCAGAAGAACTGCTCCCACTCTGCTGCAGGACAGACCCATATCCTGTTTTTCAGCAGAGTAACACTAATGTGGAATCATAGTATGGTTTTGGAGTTGTGCTTCTTCATGTCAGATAAGAGTAGAGCATAGCAAAAGCAAGCTGCAAGTTTGTCTTTATGTCAGCTCAAGAAAACATACTGTAGCCATTATCCCATGCACAATTGCAATGGTTAGTACTGCCAGTGAAAAAAAGCACTTTCCTATCACATGCTGCCCAGTTCCCCTATCTAGTTCAGTGCAAAACCCCTAAATACCCCTGCCAACATAGGCTTGAAAGTGTAGTGTAAATGAGTGACTGTGGGAAGAGACAGAAGGTTAAACCATTCTTTTGAAGTCTTAGAGTGTGTGTGAAACTATGGTTCAAGAAATACCTTTCACAAAGATAAGAGACTATCCACCAAAGAGATACATTTTTCCGGACAGCCAGAAATTTCTGATTAAAAGCTACAATTAAGAATTGCTAAACATAACCTTGAAGAAGAGTATTGCTTCGTATCTGATAAAATAACGGTTTGTGTGGATTTTTAATACAATATATCATGTATATGAAATAATAATTTAAAAAAATAGATGATTTTGAGTCCTGCATCCAGGGTTATTGTTGTTCTGATTTGTACCATCAAGATAAAGCAGAAACAAATGGTTACCCAAGTGCTGAATATCCTTTGGAGAGCTAAAGAACAATTTTCTGAAGATGGAGAGTAGGATAGATTGGCACGAGGTAAAAACACACCTGCTTCTGTTCTTTTTGTTGATTCAAAGCTTCTGTTGATTCAAGGGATAAAAGGAGTCCCCCGATGAGATGTGCCAGGAGACACTTTTAATCTCTTTTGCTTGGGAGCGAGAGATTCTACTGCCAATGATTGCAGTACAAACTTCATTCAGCGTTTATTGTGTGAAGAGAGAAGGTGAAGGGGTAGCTTTTCCTGTCCCTCAGACTTAAATACAGAGGTGAGAAATAGAAAGCTTAGGAAAAGGACATAGAAAAGATACAAGTACAAATTCATAGGATCAAAGTAATGCTGGCATCTTTGGATCTCAGAAGATCCTTTTTTTTTTTATTTTTAATGTGTTTGATCTCCTGAAGAATATCTGGTTTATTGCAAATTTAACTCAGTGTCACAAAAAAGCAGCTTTCCAAATGCTAGCTGATGAACACTAGTGAAACAGGGGCCTGGGGTAGTTTCATCCTAAATTCAGAGCAGAATGAGGTTTGAACACACCAGCTGTAAATTTTCATATCACCTTACATAAAGGAAGTTAATGGCTTCTTGTGACTCTCTTCTGTGGAGGACAGTAGCTGCTTTTCCTTCAGTTTCCAGGGAGGTTAACTTGCATGCTCATCCAAACACTCAACTGAAGTGCTGTATGGTAGAAAGGGAAGTTCATGCTGAATCTAGATATCTGTTATGCATTCTAATTTACTTTCCCTCACTACGCCAAGGATCAAACGACAACAACAACAAAAGCACTGAGCAGTGAGCAAAGAATCTCTTTGAACTAGCACCCAACCCAAAAACTCTCCAGGCTTTTTCTCTGAAGCCGTTTTGCCCATCCTTCTATACCTATCTTATGTATTCTTTGTCAGTCTGTTTTTTGTTTCTTCCCTTTTTGTGGCGTCTCTTTTCTTGCAGCAGTTTCTCCTGCAGATACATAATTTTCCAGCAGAACAAGAAGAGGTGAGGCAGTTCTGCTCCTCCTGGATGCCTCTGCTCCATCTTTGGGGTGCAGAGGTGAAACTGCTAAGGTAGCAACTCCCCTATATGTGAGAGAAATCAGAGATTTGTTTTCTTGCAACTGTATTGAAAGAGACAACTACGATTAAGTATTCCCCCAGCTGCTGGTTTTCAAGGGGTTTAACCAGGTGTTTAATTACACAGTTATTTAACTTTTACCACCTAGGGCTCAATATGCTGACAATTTCAAAGTGCAACCCTGGTAAAGTCTTATTGGATTTGACTTTGTCAAACCTCTTGATGCAAACCTCTGTAATGCATGTAGCTCCTTTGCATTTGAGAGACTGCTCCAAACACTTTTTCCTAGGCAGAAGAAAACAAAGAAGAACAAAATAAAAATCAGAGTGTACTGGTTTGAAAACAAAACCAGTGANACCAAAAAAACACCAGATACTTTAAAATATTATTGTCAATACATTCTTGAGTGGCTTTGCCATTAGAGCTATGTTCCTGGTTGGTCAACTAAGTCACCTCTAGTGAAAGCAGCCTCCTGAGAGATTTGGACATATAATTTCCTCCCTGTTTTGTATTTTTTTCTCATAAAGTATTTCATCCACCCCTTGTATCAGGCTCCAATGCAGACTTCTGCATGCTGTCACATTAGAAGTAGGCCCTCACAGCTGATAAAAGATTAAACGTACTGAAATTTCTGTTATCTCAGTATGCTTCATATACTCCTGTTTGCAAGGTACAGTAGGACCAGGGCTCTTGAAGTAATTTGCATCTGAATGTCCTGTTTTCTGAGCTAGTTTTGTACATTACACCCAGTGGTATTTTCTCTCATCTTTCAAAAAGGCTTTGCGGCCCCAAAATGTCCAGGAGTTTTACAATCATGCTATAACTTCATCTCCCCAGTTCCTCATTTAACTGCTCTCTTCAAGTATCATGTCTCAGCTTATATCCTTCCAATTCTGGATGAATGAACAACACTAAACATCAGAGGGAGGCAAATACTGTAATGCTTTTATGAATATTCATCTAAATTTTGAAAGGAACTCTGCGTTTTCTTGGTTTTAATTTTCACGCTGTAAATTTTCTCACAAGTAATATCTGTACGGGAATATTTGCCGAAGCAGCATATACCATTATAATAGCATCAAATACTACTAGAATGTTAAAATTCAAATGAATAATTGATATTCACATCAAAAAACTAAATCAAAGAATTATCCAATTGAGGCAAGAAGGCACGCCTTGTGATCTCTGTGTTAAATTGGATCAGACTGAATTTCTTCTTTGAAAAGCTGCAATAAGCTTCCTGTGAATGGCCCTAAACTTGAGTTTCACTCAATGTAAATCATTCTGAATGACAAACAGTCTTGCAAAAACATGTTTATATACAATTTCCAAATGGAAAAGAGGCAAATGCAGTAAAAAGTGTTCACCCTGAAATCTCCCAGCTGAGCTCTTAGATAAGTTACTGTCAAACAATCCAGTACCAGTGAGAAAGTATTTCCCTTTGCATTCCTTTGCTCCTAAATTATGCCGGTTTGAGAAGCAAAAGACTGTGCTTTGACCCTGGCATGTCAATCTTCTGCTTATTTGTGCAGAAAACTACTTCAGAGTCAATGGACTATCCTTATTTAAAATACTCTTTCACTCTCTGGCCGAAGTGTGCCCATGTAGGGAGTTAAATTATCCACAAGCATTCTAGCTTCACCCACTGACCTACATTGCTATGACCATTAGCTAAGGTGATGCCTTATTGATATTTCTGCTCCAGTAAATGAGCATTCCCAGGGATAAAATACAAGACATTAGAAGAAAGCAGCAGTATGCATTAGAGTAGTCACCAGCAAGAAAAAATAAAGTCCTATCCTATAGATTTTACAAAATGCTGTCTGTGAGTGGGAAAAAAAGCAGTCTCCAGATGAGCCCTCTCCAGGGAGAGATGGGAAAAGTCCAGTATAACGGGGGCAAAAAAAAGTCCAATACAACATGGCACTCCTGGGGTTTGTCTGGCTAGTTTCTTCAGTCAAAAAACAGACAAAGCCTTTCAGGCTGTTCATCAGCTTGCTCATGTAGTTTGGACCATTAATAAACACTTACAGACACTGTTTAATGAAGTAGGCTTATGAGAAGATGCAGAAACTGAAAGGGGTTGTAGTGCTGGAGGTTCTGGGGAGTGCCCCTCCATCTGTCAGCTGCAATGGGAAGGTTGGATTGCAGCCAGCTCATACTTGATCACCTCAAGGCAGACACAATCTAGAAAAGTCCTCCTGGAGAAAAGAAAGCTAAGGGAGCAGCACTGCAGACCTGTTAGTGAGACAAGGGAAGCGATGCCAGGCTGCTCTGGGCAATCAGGCAAGTCAATTGCTTCCCCTGCTTGGCAGTGCTAACTGAGAGAGCAGGTGTAAGGGATGGGAATCCTAGTGATGAGATCAAGTAAGCTGCATCTGGAAAAGGTCAAAATGCCAGCAGGCATGGCAATAGGAGAGATGATTCCCGGGGGGTGATATTATATGTAAAGGGAAATGCTCAGAGTGACGGGAAGAACATCCGTCAAGCAGCAAGGGATTTAAAGACCTATTCAGATCATGTTGGTTTTTTTAAAAAATAAGACAAGCAAGTAAAAATTCCCTGCTGTAAAACAGGAATAATAATTCCAAAGGTTTTGGAACACCTCACCCTAATCCTAGTGGCAGCTCAGAGCTGTCATCGAAGTCCCAGCACCGCATGTGGCTCTGATGAGAAAGGTGTGGAGAAAACAATGTTGATGCAGTGCTATGCTCTCCTGGTTCTGTCTTCTACAGTGCCAGTGTTCCTGGAACTGTAGCCTCTGTGCCTCCTTGAGTCCTCACCTTAGTCCTGAAGGCAGCTAATGGGCAGAGGTTGAGGTCCCCAGCACTATGGGCGGCCCAGGTGACGACCCATCTTGCAGTGTGAGATGGGCTCATTTTGTATGTCTTGAGGTCTGAGAGCAGTTGTTAAAATAATGGACTGTTTGATCAGATTTCTCTTGTTTTTTCACACCATGAACTGTAAATTGATTAAGGAATCTTGTTATTCTTTGGGCTACCCCATATCCTCTTTGGTGCATAAGTATAGGAATCCTATCATATTCCTTAGCTTTTTTTACTTTTTTACAATAACCTTATTATTTACTACACATAATAGTACAATGTAATGTAATAGTACAATAACCAATTATTTACTACACATAATAGTAACCCTAAGCTTCAATTCAGATTCAGGGTTCATGTATCTCTTGCCTTTATGTCTCCCCATGAGTTCCGTGATATCAGGCTTGTTCATGAATCAGTACCATAACACCTAGAAAAATCTGTCTTGGCTGCCACTTCTCTTGCTTTTTAAATCTCGTAATATTTGAGCTAAGAGGAGAGCAGACAAATAGCAATACAAAAAAATCCTGCAAGAAAATCCTGCACTAAAATCTCATAGCACCCTATTATTTGGAGAGAGACCTTTCAAACATCAGTCTTTGCTTGCTGCATCTTTACATGTGTAGAATTGTGAACACCCTCAGCATTCCCAAATGAGGTAATCCAAGAGACTGGTGGCACTGTGCTGCAGTTTTATAACACAATCACCTTAGAAGTATTCAATGCATAGAGGTGTTATTGGGCAGCAGATTCTGGGAATTATTTAATCTTCCTATACATAGGCAGACTTTTATCAGCTCAGATCTTCCATTATCCCTTTCTCTAAGACAATACCTTTCTACCTAGGTATTGCTTTCCAAAAGCCTGTCCATATTGTATGAAACAATATACACTGGAGCTATCACTGAAAAGCATCTTTCCTGGCTTTGCCAGCGAAGCTCTTCTCTGGGGAAATGTGTGCAGACAGGATGCTCCTCCTTTTCCTTCCCTCTGACCTCCAAGCCAGCAGCTGTCTGGGGACAAGGGGCCTCCCTGAATATTGCTATTGCTGCTCAGATGGCCTTTAAATGCCATGACTGGTGCATCTAAGGGCAAATAGGATATTTCCTAAATTTTTTGTCACCATGCAAATTCTGGATTATTTCCTTCTCTGCACAAATATTATTGCAATTTAAAACAACAACAACAACAACAATAAACCACACACAAAATCCCAAAACCCCTTCCTAATTTGTTTACTCATGTATACAGGAACAGGCAACGTGGTCCCTGAGCTGGTTCTTCCAGTATCAGCACATCAGTATTCAGGAGTCCAACTGCTGCTATTTGCCAATCTCTGTAGATGAATGCAGTCCAAAACGTACAATTTAGACTTAAACATTAAATTCTATTTACTGTGTAATTAAAAGTAAGTCTTCAACAAACAAAAAATGAAAAATATGGATCTGCAAACATGAGCGGATATAAACTTCTTGGTTTAATATGCTGGGAAAAGGGATTTTCATGCTGTCTGTACCTCTGACATTCCCCTATTTTGCATATCTTTCCTCTCCACACATGTTTCTGGGCTTTAAAAAGTGGATTTTTTGAGGCTTGATCTTATGTTGCAGCATAAACTGCTGCTCACCTGAGTCATTACATTTAAGCTTTGTCCAAAATTCAACGAAGTTGATGCCAAAGATTAAGTAACTAAATCAAAGGCCCTTCCTCCCTGACAGGCAAGGCACCTAAGCTCAACTTCATACTTATGGGTACACACACCCATGCTCAAAAGGGCACTTGTGCTCCTGCTGTGAAGATTGGTCCACAGCAGCTTGTGAGATGAAGGTCTTCAATAAAGTTCTAACTTTTTGAACTTGCTGAGTGTGCCTCTGTCATATTTATATTACTTTTTTTGCACATGCTAAACTTTCTTTACTTTGGGAGTATTTGGCTAATTAGGTAAATTTTAAATACTCTGCTAAATGAATGTGGTGTAATATGTGGCTCACAAATGACAGAGGAAGATCAGCAGTGGTATTTGTTGTGCTGCTAAAGCACTCCCTTGGTCCAGAGAGAGGATCTGAGAAAAGATGTTTTGTGCACTAGCATTAAAAACATTTCTGCACCTGGAAGATTTGGAGGCCAGCCCAGGGTAGGAGTGGGACCTCTAGGAACTTGAACTTCACGGTGATGGAACTTGAGGAGCATCTTGACAGTGATGGAAATAAACCCTAGACTGAAAGCTGAAGTGGAGAGGAGCAGATAAATTAATGCAGCAGCTATGCAAAGTACAGAGCTGGAGCCAACTGCGTCACAACTCAGATTGCTTGTGAAGGCAAGCCACCAGTAGTGCTGCTTCCATCCTGGCAGACAGATGCTTGGGCAAGAAACCTGCATCCATTGAAATATTCTCTGTGCTTGAAAGCTGCCCTGTCTCCTCAGAGTGTGCTTCATAGGACATGGTGCTATCTGAAGCATGTGTTCTATCTGAAGCAGGTCCATGTGCAAGGAACAAACAAAAACCGTAGATAAACTGGAAAATGGGGTCCCAGGAGGAGCTGTATGCCCAGATAGTTTCATATGAAGCAGGAGAGAAGAAAAAGCATATATTGATTTTCAATGTAGGATTTTGACAATAATAAGAGTCTTTCTGTGGGTAGCCACTGCATTGCCTGAGCACAGGAAGTTAAATCAGTTTGATCTGACTGATAGGAAGCCTTACCAGCCTGCAATTTTCTCTAGGCATCAACCTACCAAGCTGGTTCTGCCCCGGATACCATACACTGCATACACTGCAGCTTCTAGCCCACTCCTCTGGACATGGGGTGCACCTGGATCATTGCTTTCTGGCTCTTTGCTAATTGATTCTTTCTTGCCCTGGGTAAAGATAAACCATTCGAGAGCAATTCACGAGCATAATGATGCCTGTTAGTGTGCCTTTGTCATTAACTGGTACCCACAGCCAAAGCACACACATGCACACACTCAAAAGGCCAAGAACCTGTTTGAGTTGTCATCTTCCAGCATGACAACTAAAGACAGCAAAGGAAGTAATTTCTCCTCACATCACCTCATATATGAAATGGACATATGCAGCCTTTCAAGGGTTCCAGATCAACCAGCAGGCACATGGGGGCAGCCTCTCAGAGAAGTCACTAATCTAGTTGGTTCGCTGCAAAGATCTAATCAGCCTTTGTTTCTTTGTGGTAAAAACACAGACAAAAAACAGAGGAACTTGGTCAGGCATATATCTGACATATTTGTGATGATGAAAAAACTGAGAAGCAATCAGAGTATCCACCAAACCACTAATTAAGTATGACCACAAACAACCCTGTATGACCTACAGGCTCATCTTAGGTCATTATGAAATTTTAGCATCCTATCAGGAAGAGTGAATGGATGCCTGGCTTTCTATAGATAGCAACTGCTACTTTGGGTGTCTTTGGCTACTGCCTGGCCTGACGTTATGAAATCTAACTTTACAGATTCAGATGTATTTTGCATTTCCTTGGGTCAAGTTTGAATTTAATCTGCAGAGGAGGAAAAAAAAAAAAGCAGAAGGAGGACGGTTATTTAGGAAACTGAAAATACCAAGGGAGCTCTTGGACACTATGTTTCTCTTCCCCATCTTACTGCATGCAAATAACAGCTTTCCTTACAATTTTCGACAGAAAGTATTTGGAGCACTCATTTTGACTTCCTGATTTGAGTGTGTGCTTGACTCTGTGCAAGTGGCTACAGTTACCAGAAGCGCTGAAACAGAATGCTGTGCCTCAACATGAATATTCAAGTTCTTTCAGGAGGACACTGCTAAGATCATTACAATTGCTAATTATAAAAGTGGTAGCCAAAACTCCCGCTTCCTTCTATTATTCTTACATCCTGCAGATGTCCTGATTTAGCCAGTTAATCATCAGACTCTCTTGGGAATCATCTGGTTGTTCAGTCTTGTGTTTCTTATTTTTAAAAGAAGTGCTTTGAATTTTTAGTGTGATGTATCTTATTTTCTCAAATATTATGATTAATTACTTACATATTGTATGTGATGTTGCATTTCTTAAATACTGTTCTTGGCATGTCTGTGTGCACTTAAAGGGTCTCTGAGCCACATTTTAGGTCCTGGGAAAACAGCACATGTCCCTTCAGTCAAAGCAGACATTTCATTTTGCCTTCAATCATTATACCACCTGCTCAGCCTCAGCCACAGCAGTTCTTTCAACAGCTCTGTCATGTGCCTTCTGTAAGTTTTGTTTACATCTGAAAATATTGCTTCAGTGTGGCAGCACTTGTGAGACCAGTACCAAACACTGTGTTGTGCTCGTGGGCTGCTGCCCTTCTCTGCAACAGCACCTTGTGAAATGATGTATGGGGGAGTAGCCAGCAGAGTGAATGGTTGGCCAGAGTCCTCTGGCCCTTCCAGCACTTTTGTGCTACCTGTCAGCTCTAGATATCTGCATGCCTCCTCATCTTTTCACTTCCTCTGATTTTCCCACAGCTAATGAGATGGCATGGGGCTGCCACACCATAATTGGCAAGGAAAAGAATATGAAGAGAGGAAAGGTCACCTATTAGGAAGCCAGAACCCCGAGGCCCAGGAACACATAACCACTGTGTTCCACCTAGTGTTGCAAGAAGCTATATTTGTAAATCATTTATGCTGTATTATGTTTGCAATGCACTGATGGTGTGGTATTCACTGCATGGCATAGTCTGACACTGTGGAAACTCATATCCTTTGAAAAGGCCACTAATGGAGAATGGGAATAGAGATAATTACAAGAATTGGCAGAGCTAAACCATCAGATCACAATAGCAAATTTGGCCACTGAATTGATTAGCAGCATGAGAGACTCTTCTCTACCAGAACAAGTTCTATTTTTTATCTCCTTCTCTCTTTCCAACAAGCCAACTGAGCTCAGCTCCATGGTTGCAACAGAGACCACAGATTGTTCTCTACGCCTAACTCATCTTTTTTGTGTTGATTTTCTTCTCAGTCAATTTTCTTTTCAGCAAACAGTGCAAAAGTTATGTTTATTTCTTCTGTGTGGGTTAATGTATCTGAAGATAAATTCTCCCTTTGCTTCTGCACATGCACAACCTCTGTGCTGCATTACCACAGAGGATTCAAGTCCTAAAGTGTGCTTGTGAGTGTGCAAAGCAAAAATCTCATCATGTTCATGTTATTTGCTGATTTTTCAGTCAAACCTTAAACTACTGACAGGTCACCTTCCTGAAGCACTGGAGGTCACTGCTCAGAATCGGCCCCAGGGACACACTCCAGGCTCATTCAGAAGTGAAAGCCAAAGTCATGGGAAGAGAGGATGCATGAAAATGGAAGAGGAATGTGAAAAGCAAAATACGTGGGTAAAGTGGGTGATAAAAGGGATAGTAGGGGGGAGGGAAAGAAGAGGAGTAGCTCTTCTTGAAATGAACCTTGTAAAAAAGATTTCATACAATGAGAGGATTAAGGAACAAAGCTAGACTTTTTTTCTTTACTGTGGATGAGTCCAGAAGAAAAACATAAAAGCATCTATTTTGAACAGCTGATATTAATCTGGAATCCAAATTATCCAGCTGTTGGGATGTTGTTTCCTACATCTGTGGAAATTTATGATGCTACTGTAGAGAACAAATACTGAAACCTCAGAGCAGTTGAGGTTTCCCCTTGCTGCCATCTAGAACTGCATCTTCTCATCTTCACCAGTGTAAAACTTCCTGTGGGGTTCAGCAGCAGGCAATGTCTGCCTTGTGAGGAAGCAGATAACTGCACAAAGAGCCCTCCATATCCTGCCCAAGGCCATCCAGCACACCCATAGTGCACCCCTCATCCAATCTCTCAAGCACCATTTCTGTGTCTGAGCCTCAGGAACAGCCTTCCTCTCACAGACCGATGTGGGAACCCCAAGTTGCCTCGTCTCCATGGGTGCAGATTGTCTGAAGCACCAGAGTGAGCTGCTGGGCAATGCCCCACATGGAAAGTCAGTCTTTTCACTCCCCATTACTTTTATTTAGGAGTACTGAGGGCTGGAAACTTGCAAGCTGGCAAGCAATGGGCATTTACCATGGCATGTGGGCTGCAGTCTGCTGGCCAGTACAACAACAGGTGCTTGAGCTGCTCATAGCTTTCCTGCCAGGCAGAAGAGGCTTGGCAGCCACCCAGCATGCATTCTATCCTGCTGGACTGCTTTCTCCCACATTGACCATTCTATGCATTTCTTTAAACCTTGCCTTTGTGCAGCAGTTCACATCTGTGCTCTGAAAAACCAAAACTTAGATGGCTTTCTTAATATTGATTGAATTCATTAGTGTAGATTCTTCTCCTGGTTACTTGAGGCAAATCCAGATGTTCTCCCAGGCATACTTGAGGGGAAAACTTTGTTGATAATGTTTTTGAACCTCTTTATTTTGCTATAACCAATACCCTTGGAACAGTTCTAAGCTGCTTTGTGAACTTATTTTTCCCCATTTGAAAGGACTGAATAAACTGAACAACTTGGCGGTGCATTAAAGCTTGTTTGAAACCACACACAAAAGAATTTGTGCAGCTCAAATGCCAGAGAAATGTGTTCACATGTGATTGAACATAATAGTCCAAGATTAGAAAATCTAGCAAGGAGTTAGGGGGGATTAAGAACATGCTCTTGTGAAAACCTTGATAACTTCAGATGAAAGTCAAGGCAATGAGGTAACCAGATGAAACTTGTTTGCTGAATTCTATCCCTCTACCACAAAATAAGCAATGTTAAAAGAAGATTTTACTTATTTCACTTCCACTCTTATCCTGCATCTCGGCATGAATATAAATTTTTAAAGCCTTGCAGTATTAAAGCTATATATTTGTGTCAGCAAATTGAATACAATCTGTTTTGTAAATATTAGGAGCTCTAAACCCTTGGGCCAAATTCTGCAATGAGATGTACAAATACAACCCTGATAGTCTTCAGCTGAGGATATGCATGAAAAACAGAAAGCATGATTTGACTGAGCCAAATCCATTCTTTTTAGCAATATAAAACATCGGAAAAATACATTGGGCTAAATTCTGATCTTGGATGCAATTTTATAACTGAGATAATAGCACAGCCAGCTATGTTACTGTAATTTAAAAATATGCTAGCAAAAAAGAGCAGAATTAGAGATGTTTGTTGTAGAGTCTAATAGAAACATTCTCCCTCATGACGAGATGCTGAGTCTTTAAAGAAAACTTTAGCACTTATGTTCAAAAAATGAAGCTTCTACCTATGCCAAGAGTTCTGTGCATTTTGACAGAGTGGAACTGCAAAGCAGTAAGGCATCAAACAGAACTCAAAAACTACATTTTATTGTTCACTTCACCAGAAGGTTGTATTTGTGAGATCAGCTAGATTGTTGTGTGACTCTGTAGTTACTCCTCACTAGTGGGATTAATGAATGAGTTTAAAAACTTCACCCACCATATCCTGAATAAACAAAAATTACATATTACTCCTCTAAAAAGTTCTTACAGTTAAGTGCCTCCATCCCTCTGTAACGGAGCTGGAGCTTGTTGCACTAGAGATACATCTCTGTTCTCCTGATATTTGAAAAAACTAGTCTCTCTATGATCATTCCATACTTCTCTAGTTCTCTGAGTGTCTAGTTCCAGAGAAAGAATTTAATAGCTTAAGATGAAGTTTAGAAAGCAAGCCATCTTCCATACTTCTCCTCTGCTCTACACTCTGGTTCACATTTCTTAGACAACAAAATGAAGCACAAAGTTCTGTTTTACAATGGTCCTGAACTGGATGATTTTTGCACAGGTTTGAAGGCAGGATTACTCAGAATTTTTAAAATTTTCTTATTCAAGGAGAAAGATTCTGAAAGATTCTTCTATATATTGACTCATTTTGTTGTTTGCAAAACTAACATTTGGATCTAGAACCTGACTTTAAAAACTGTGGTCAGGAGTTGTCTGCTTTAAGGCTGAGGGATGGGTTCATCTCCTTTTATCTCCATGATTTATACTGCTTTGTTGCAAGGAAAGTAAAGTGTTATTACAATTCAGTGTGTGTTACTACTCTCTGAGGAAAGGGCAACCTATTAGGAAAAAAGGCACAGAATT
>VWYI01003895.1:30355-58564 GCA_013399455.1 Anthoscopus minutus
AAAATAACACAGCATAACCGATATTTCTTTAGAACAGGCTTATATGGAAGGGAACCAGAGGTTAATTGTGCAAAATAGTATTACTGCACATCCAAATGCCATTTCTAAATGTTATAGTACATTAAAGTATACTGCAGTGAATTAATAGTTCTAGCAATGATGATAAGCATGAGTGGACTTGAGGAGGTATCCTGCAGCTGCTTTCTGTCAAATAAATATAAGTAATAAGGAAACAAGGAACTCTGCTTTTGACCAGAGTTAATGAGACATTAGCAGTGAATAAAATTACTTTAAACCAAAACCTCCATATTATATTTTAGCAAAATATTGCCAAATTATATTTTCAGTAGTGACCAAGACAGAATGACCTTGCAGAGAAATTTGGCAAGGCTGTATAGTGTTTGGGTTGCTTTCTCATTTAAGGTGTCGCTGATAGGGTTACCTCATGCCATGTAAATATTCCTCCAGCCTAGCTTGGTGCAGCCTAATGATTTTTCCACACTTGGACATCACTGTCAAGGGCACAGATTGGTGTAGTATTCCCAAGATGTCTGGACTGATATTCAGCCAAAGTCAAGCCAGTGTCACTGGGGCTGAACAAATAATTCCTGCCAATGGTCACATCAAATCAGCAGCTTTCAACTGCTGAGGTGCCATGGGAAGCAGCAAATGGTGACTGAGCGTCTGTCCTGAGAGCCCTGTAGCTTTCAGTGTCACCTGGCTTGTAATGGTAGAAATCACCTTTAAGGGAAGTAACTCAGTGCTGTGAAAGGGTAAGTGGACTTTTCTGATAATTTTTCTAAGGTAGACAAAGGACTCAGATGCCACTTACCTATTACTTTTCAGAAAGAACATGGTCTGCTTTTAAAAAGTCTCCCCTGGAAAGACTCCAGAAATGTATTGGAAATTCTATCACTCCACAGCCTCTCCATACCACCAATGCACTTTGCTGCTGGAGATCTGAGAGAGGGACAGAGGCAAAGAGCTCTTAATGGAATGTGCAGTGTTTCAGGATACGTGAGATTGTATTTATAAACCAGATCAACAGAAAAACGGATTAGAGGAGTGCCAATAAAAGAAGCAGCATTCCATGTGGCTACACTGCCTGTTTTCTCTAAGAGGGACTCAATTCACTCTGCTGCTCACCGCAGTTCAGAGCTATGTGCATCTAAATGTGGTTAAAGTTTCCAGAGATACTGAATAGAAGCATCACAAAACTACCTAGTGCTGGAATAATACAAAGAAAAACTTCCCTGAAGATTAGTGTGCAAGTTACCACTGAATGATTGTGGGGAAAAACTTAAATTTCTCTGAGTTTCTCTTGGATCTCTTAAGGAAAATTCTCACAGGTAATAAGACACAATAACTTCCTTGGACTTTCATGTATGTACTGATGTATTATTGCCTTAAGCAAAAAGGCACGGTGTAAATAACTGCATTACAATGCAATGCACACTCTAGAGCGTTGTAATCACAGACACAATTGTAACAGCAGGTCTATGTTGTCCCGCTAAATAGACATCTGTAATTCAGACCATGCAGAATTGAGTGTGGTTTGTATCTCTAAGGATCATAAATCTATGGTGGGAGTTTTACATTGCAACTTCCTTCACTATGGTGAATGCCTGCAACTGCAAGGATAAGCTCCTACATCAATTCAGTGCTAATAGGACTCCCTGGGTATCATCACCCAAGTGTCTCTGGCCAATTAAAGTTTTTCACTTAGTCAATCCAGCATAAATATTCTTTAATACCAATTAACATGATCTGTTCTTCATGATGGTAGTTTTACAATTGTACCGGCATTTGTACAATCGGAATACACATGTTACAGAGAAAACCCCACATCCTGAATGAAACATAATCTTGTTCTTGAAATAGTGTCCTGATATTTTTACATGTAATGTTCTATCAGAGAATGAAAGAAAGCTCCAGGATAGATGTTCAATTAAATTTCTTGTTTTCATTTCAGAAAGATGGCAGCCGTATATTTTAGACAGCTCTGCTGTGGTATATTATTAGAAGTAAAATATATTATTAAGGTTATTTAAAGAAAGTACCTCTTCCCTTTAAGCTGGTGGTACTGGGAGGGTTTGGGGGTATTTTTTCAGCCCCTACAGTATGAGTTCCCCCAAACAAGATTGTAATTACAGTGCAAAGGAGCAAAAACAGATTTATGGTTTGACAACCGTAAAGGCAATAATCCTAACAAATAGAGGACAGAGCCTAATAAAAACAGTTATGATTTTTGCCTTGTCCCTGACTATGTAATTTCCTTGTTCTATCTGTGGGAGGACACACATTGCCTGAGCTGCTCCTGAGGCTCTCCAAAGTCATCTTTCACTCTTACATTTCAGCAGCAAGCACTTACAGCAAACTTTCATTCCATATAACAGCTATGTATTACCTAAGAAACATCAGCAGCAAGATTGTTCAGTGTGATTCTTGGAACATAAAAATGATTGTTTTTCATTGAAATGTTCTGGTCCAATTTAACCCACTGAGACCAGCAAATAGCGAGTGTCTGAAATAAATCATTTTCAGATGACAGGAGAAAAGTACCAGGACTTAGGAATCAGAGGATATTAGTTCTTGCTCTGCCACTGGCTGCCTACAGGACTTTGGTCAAGCTGCTTTCTTTCTCATGTTTTCCTTTCCTGTTCTCGCTGCTTCAATTACAAGCTTTCTGTTTGAATTTGCACAGATGGTAGCACAGTGCAATTCTATCCAAGAAAGGGCACATTTAAAAAAACAGGCAGGCTTTCTCCGTCATTAACTTCACCAGTCCCCAGGTTTGCTGGGGATTTTTAAGGATGAACATCAGTTGCTGAAACTATATATTTTTGTTTTGGGTAAGTCATTTGGTAAAAGTAATTTTCTGGCTTTTGAGCCTGCTGTGGGTGCAGCAAGATGCATGGGGATAGGGATGCTCACAGACCCTGTGCGAGCAGCTGGGAATAGCTGCTGGCAGCAACTGGCACTTTTTCCTCCTCAAGATACTTCCTTGCCCTGGGCACTCTTTACCACAACCAAGAGGGGATTCCTTCACCTGTCTTCAGGAAAACACTGCTTACTTGGCTTAGATATAATTCAGACATTAGTTTGGAAGAATAATTGCAAGGAGGGTTGAAAACAGCAAAGAAGTGAAGTCTCCCTCACACTCAGGTTGCACTGGGATTTGTAGCCAGATAGGTTTTTAGCCTGCTTCAGTCATTACCACATTTTGAGACCTCAAGTAATTTTCATCCATCACTAGATTGATTGAGACAGGGTGAATTTTTCTGCCTTTTCAAGGAACCTGGCTGGGTCACTAGAAATGGTAAGTTCAGACTGGCCCATTTCAGCAGGCGACAGAAAGCCACTTTAGACACTTACCTGATGACAATCTCATATCTTGTGCAATAAAGTCAAATCAGATCAGAGCACAGCAGAAAGCAGAGTTCCTACTATATCAGTAGAAGGGAAAAATCTACTTTTTTCTAGGTCTTTAGTCTCAGCATAATCAGAGAACCCCAACATTAGGCTGGAGAATAGTGATGGAAAGGATCGAGGGAGGAGAACTCTGCAGGGCAGGGAGCTGGCACAGAGTGGGGTAGCAGGGAAGGAGGAAAGAACCTTCCAGCAGGTGAAAACAATTAGGGAAGAGGCTGTGACCTATCCTGCACAAGTTAATAACAGTTGTTCCCAGATGGCTTTTATTAATAAAATTGTGACCTAATTATGCCAGCAGACTTGAATTTTGTTTTACTTTCTGTGCTTCTGAGACAGGAAGCAAAATATATTCAGGCGAAATGAGAAGATGGTCCTGGAGACAAAAATCCCTGGTGCTTTTAAAGATATATTAACCAATACAGGTAGCAACTTTGTTCATGGGAAAGCAAACAAAACTTCAAAAACATGTAGACAGAGACTAGAAAAAGAGAAGAAATAGAATTAAAGAAAGAACAGAAATTAAGGACACAGTGCAGCTTCTTAAATTGTAAGGGAAAAACATTATTGTCAAACATCGTGCATGACATGTATGTACAATGAATACTTTCTAAATCCTGTACAGAAGCATGAAGGGTATAGAAATGTCTGCCAATATAGCCTTTCCTAAAAGATTCATCCATCCAGGGCAAAATTATGCAAGCAGCCTCACAAAAGCCTGCTCTACAGAGGCCAGTTTTCTCCCCTCCTGTCTTCTGGTGTTACTACAATAAGAAGAAAATCTGGAAAAAACCAGCTTTTTTTTGTTCTCAGCAGTGTATTACAGGCCTTAATTTATGAAGACTCATTCTGAATAGTCCTACTGTAATCTCATTGTTTCCACCAAAGTTGAGAAAGTTTGAAAACGCTGCTGCCTGAAGATATCCTCTTGTTTTTTTCATTTCATTTATTTTTAGTTTTCAGGTTGCTTTTAAAAAGCCTTGTGTTACTATGGTTATGACTGTGATGGTCAGAGGACATGGGTGAGCTAAAATTTGCAGGTCTCTACTGGTAAAACTAACACAATGGGGAAAAGGAGAAAGTCTTCCTGGTGTGCAACTCCTTCCTATCTACTTTTTCTGACCATAGGGGTTGGTCTAATAAAAATTCTACTCCCACTCACAAACCTTATCTCCCTGGTAAAAGGATTGTAATTCATTTACGGCTCTAAGGGCCTTATACTACTATTTATTTTAATGCTGGAACAATCCTGAACAATGTGGCTCTGTATTTGATAGTCTGAATTTGAGGCACTAAAGGCAATTTGTGACATAACTCACTCAGGCTTTTTTTTCCCTTTTTTCGGTCCCAAATGCATAGCTTAACTCACATAATCAGAAAGTGGATTTAGAGAACCCGTTGGAGCTTTAATGCTTGAAGAAGCATTAGCAATTTAGGAAAAGGTAGTAGATAAAAACACTGGAAATTTTAGAAAATGTTAATCTCTTCCTTGCTGAAATATACTTGCCTTGCCTGAGGCACCTTTCATAGAGGAAAAAATAAAGGAAAAAACAAGCTGCATTAAGATTTAACTGCAGGATTGAATTTAATTTTATTTTATCACATTTGTACACAGGAAATGTAAAAGAATAACTAGTTCTTCCTGCAAAAGGTATCATCAGAGAATTTTCTGACATGTTTGTAATTGTTTATGCAAAGAATATGATGGAGAATGCTGTGTCCCAGCAGTTGTAAGCAGTGCTAAAATCCAGTATAAAATAAACTATTGCTAGCTAAAGTATTTCAGAAGACCAGCTTAAAGCACATTCATCGCTGCTTGTGCAAGAACAGCTCCTCTGTGAACATGAAAGGAGAATTTTGCTCATCTATGTAGTTATAAATGATTTACATCTGGGTTGGAATCATATCCCAATTTGGTTTAATGAGAGTATTAAGCATGTTTTTGATACTGGATAAGTAATGAAAACCAACAAGTAATGAAAACCAACAATATTAAGGACGTAGCAATACATCCTAAATACCTACTGCTACACTAGATGGGTACCTTGGCAGACATGGATAATGGACAGAGAGACTTTACAGATTCGGCTGTCATTTTCTTGTATCAGCTTACCTTCTAAACCTGTCTGGAAAAGAAAGGGAATAAACTGATGTTTAACATGCATGCAAGAAAATTTGTTCTGCTGCTTATGGCTATGTAAGACTGAAGGATTTCTTTTGGGTTTATTATTAGCATAATCAGAAACATTGCACTCCATCATTTTGTGGTAATAATCCTTGTTGTTACAGGGGGGGAAATCAACAGCAGGATAAATCCTTTGTTGACTTCTACTGGGACAAAACCAAAATAATCATGTTCATAACAGATTTACTCTGGAGTTTACATCAGGGTAAAGGAAATCAGAAAACATTGCAAACATATGTATTATGGACAGTAATGGGTGCCAAGTGTAGAAAATGCAGCATTACCACTTGAACTCAGTTTTACCTTTCACTGTATTATTGGGCTGGTTTTTTGCTCATGACAGCTGATCAGAAGGCTAAGATCCTGTAGAAAAAAAAACCAGTGAATTTTATATGACAATTTTCTTCAAGTCTTTGGATTTCCAGATTTCATCCTCCACCCAATGTGATTTCGTATGAAATCCAAAATCCAGTACCTTTTAAACTGACAATATTATAGCTGAAGCAAAAGTTAAATAGAGCTCCTAGGATTGGATTAGCATTTTTTCTGGCTAAGAGGTAAAATTATATTAACAGATTTTTTCCAAGGACTCTGATATGTGTGCTTAGGGAGCAGGCAGTCTGAGAAGCAGTCAGAACCTCCTGAGAAGTGGTTCGTCATCGCCTGGGTGGTGCTAAATGTACCAGCTTGTTTAAATAGCAAATGATTTTAAATATGAAAGGAGGCTTCCTCCAAGAATTGTTATATTGAGCATCACAAAATTGCTGCGATTTTTTTCTGCCAGAGAACTAACCTCCATCTGTTTCTGAAAGAGCTTAGCATTCATGAAGTAAGAAATTATATTTCAGAGCATAGCTCTTTATCACTCACCAGTTAATGGGGCTAAGAAAAGATTTGAGTAGATTCTTCTGACTGCAGTGCAAGCTTCGAGGAAACAAAAGGAACTGCCTGGAGATGTTGTGAAGGCATAGTTATTTGATTACAACTTAACCTCTTGCAATCAGAAAGCAACAAAAGGACACACAACATTTAGGCCATTACAGAAAATGCTGGCATTTGGCGGGTCATATTTCAACTGAGTTCTGGAATCTGAAATGCTGTTAGGCAAGCAGCACTCTGGAAGGAACATAAAGAGAGAAAGCACTGAAAAATGCAAGAGACCAATAGCAAAGGAGAACACATTTTAGAGAACATACAATTTTCAGTTCCCTCCTCTGGAAGCTGGAGAGCAAAAGGAAGCAGCAGTTGTTTGGTATGTCCTCGATCAAGATATTTCAAGGACTCGGGATTCTTCTCCATGTGTGTCTGAAAGCACTGGAGAATCTAACTTTGTGTTAAACACCCAACTCCTTTTATGCCTCTTATTGATTGCTGCTGCAATATTGATGGTTGGCTACTGAATATTCGTGGCTTATGGGGGCAATGTGCCACCTTCTCCATTACCTGAGAGTCCCTGAGCTGCTTAGCAAAACTCTCCTCTGTCCTGCTAGAGGTTGTTAGCAAACACATTCCCTCACTACCCATCGGTCGCGTGTCTCAGTGAACATGAAGGAAGGACACACAATGGATAAATATTCAGTACATCTTGCTTATCCAACCCTCCATTTGATAGTTTTATGTGTTGGTTGGTTGGTGTGAACCTTGAATATACCACTGAATTATTATTTTCTGAATAGGTTAACTTGTTCCAATATATATTTTGATTAGGGCAAAGAAATTTCTCTTTTAATAGCTGAGTTTAACAGAAATATTTGTTCCCTCCCACTCCCAAAATCAAGCTGCAGGCATCAAAAAAACCCATGAAAAGATCAAAAAGTTAAAAGCAAATGAAAACCTATATCTGATAACAGACAATTTTCAGTGTAGCTGTCACTACTGGTAATACATGAATCCTTTTATAAACACTCCCACGCCTCTCCAGAATGTCCATAAATGAATAACACATATAGCAAATAATCACATATGTTGCAACCATGACAACTTTATTAGTGCTAATACTGCTGTTTTATACACTCACAAAACATGGCAACTTCATAGTAAAAGTATGAAGAAGTAGAATTGGCTAAATCTCTCTTATTTGACTGTGCTGTACTCGCCCTGATTTCCAGAAGACTTTATTGAAGTTTGGGTCTCCCACCTTCAGAGCAATCACTTAGAAGTGCCCTGGAGGGGCTGGGTATTTAGCAACAGATCAGCATTTCTAGGGGCAGCTCTTCCAAGGTAACTCACTTCTGAGAAGTCAAAGCCTACCATAAACAGAGCACTGCCAGCAGCATAAGCACAGCTGTGGCACTATTCAGCTGAAACGGGGAGAAAGGATGCATTTAAGGAGACACAATACATTTCTCTGGTTGACTTGGCATAACCTGATGCGATTTTCCTTTCAATTTGCTGCAGTCCCACGTGTGAGTCAAATGGAGCAGGAACACATGTATCTACAGCATCTGTAACACTAAACTTACTTGGACACCGCTGGTTTGTTGGAGAGGGGAGGGAGGTTATTTGGTCGTTTGGGGTGTGTTTTTTAATGTGCAGACTTTGCTGTGACTTCAGGATGAGTGGCATCGTTTATTTAACTTTTAATTTGGAGTATTTTGGCCTGATGATGTCCTTATGGTTTGGCTGAACTGTGTTTACTGGAGCAGCAGGAATGTTTTCCCATTCTTAGTAAACCGAGAGCAAACAGAAGAGAAGGTAGGATTTTAGAGGTTATAAAAACTTGTTCCTGCATGCCATCTTGTTACTGCTAGCATTCCTGATGCCCCTAAACTCTCTGTCTGCATTGCCCACACCCAGTTTGAAGGTACACTTGAAAGTCTCATCTTTCAGTCTAAAATAGCATTGGTCTTTTCCATTGCAAAAGCGATCAGAAAGATAAAACCATTACAAAAATCAGTTCACCGGGGTTAAGCAAGGGTCGCTCAGCTTTCAAATACCACATTGTGAGGTTCCCATAAATGGAGAGGAGGAGGGGGAAGTTTGTTCTCTCACTGTTGCAAAACCCACATTCCTGCACTAGGAATGAGCAGGAATTCATGTCCATTGGGCAGAGGCAGCTGCTGAGGAGCTTCTAGATGGTTGCAGTCAGCAACCAGCACTCCACAGCAGTTATTAGAAATACTTGCCTAGAAATCTTGATGACTTAACCAATTTAGCAAAGATCTGCCATCTGATTCTGGGCACAAGTAAACAAAAAAAACCTTAACTCATTTATATGCACAGAGTGGAAAAAAAGGGGAAATAAATCTTTGCGTACTGACCTGGTACACTTGGTATGATTAGTGCAGAAATCACACAGCCTACGCTGAGCAATCCTGTTCTTATTTTGGGTATCTGCAGAAATGTCTGAGAGCAGAATCATCCTCCTCCTCAGCCATCCAGTGTTCAGCAAAAGAGCATTGTTGCTAATGGTATTTGGTTTCTAATACCTTTTAACTCAGTAAGAATGGGGACAACCTCTAGAGATGGCTGTAAAAGTTTCTGAAATGTGGGTGATAAAGATGCTGAAGTCTGTAGATATAAATGCTTTTGAACGAGGGAGACTGAAAACAGGAACAATATCAGCTGAGCTTACTTTTGGAGTTCTTCAATTATACTTTGTGAGGGAGAAGAAAGCTTACTTTATGCAAAATCAGAAGAAAGCTTTAGGCATTTGATTTTTAAAAGGTAGACCCTGTTGTTGTTATTATTATTATTATCATCATTTAGCTAAAAGCTTTAAACTATAGCTTCTGAGAAACTTTTTTCCCTCCTAACCAACAAAAACCTGAAAAAATTTAAAACCCCTCTGTATCCTAACTTGAAAGTTTTTAATAGACTAATAAGAGTTAATAAAAAGTATAATTAAAAAAGTAAAAGTATTTTGCACTAAAGAATAAAAGGATAATTTTTGCAATTCAGCATATTTTAGGACAGTTACTGGAAACAGAAAATACTGGGGTAGAGAATGACAGAAATGTGAGCACACATGCACATGCATGTATGGGTACATGCATGTGTGTGTGCTTGCAGAATGAATTAGGAATACATAAGAAATGCATTATACTACTGACCTTACAGCTGCAATCTCAATAGATGAGGCAGTTGGACAGGAGTTGTTAGATTTTAACTGCCTCTAATGAATTAGTTTTTCCACAAATGCCTCATCTTCCATTTTAGTCAGGAGGGAACTTTTATGCTTATTTTCTTGGAAAGTACCAAAATGCACATAGGCATTTGTTGATTTAAGGCATATCCATAATTCAATAGCATTAGCACTGCTACTATTACCACTGTGTATCTGATAAACAGATATTCTGGCCAAATGCAATGCAAAGATTTTATAAATCATAAAGATGGTAGAAACACTTCCATGGATTTCCTGCCAGATATGTAGCAATAAAACAACCACCACCACCAAAACAAACTAAAAAGAGCCCAAAGAAATGATTATATTTCTGCATTTTGTTGGCATATAAGGAAGTCTAACTGAAACGAACTGGTACTGGGGTTGACAACATTTAACTTGCTCTGAATGATATTCATCACCATCCTTACTGATAAACACCATGAGGAAGCTCATACCTAGAGCTAAATTAGGGTGAGGCATCAGTGCACTGAAGGTCATGGCTGACACTCTCATGCAAATCTCCACAAGCAGGAGAAATGGTTTTCCAGGAGAATTCTGAAGTTCAACAACTGATGCAAAGTCCTACCCCAAGAGAGAGTAATCCTGTGCTGTAAACACAGGCTTGGGACTGGCAAAAAAGCAGTTCTGCAGGAAATTACTTGAGGCCGTTGATGATGGCAAATTGCACAGGAGTCAGCAATGCACCCTTGCAGCAGTACAGGTGAACCTCTTGTTGGGCTGCTTTAGCCCAGGCATAGCCAGCGAGCTGGGAAAAAATAATTATTCCCATGGTACTGGAGGGGCTTCACAGGAAATGCTGCAATCAGTTCAGGGACACCCAGTTCAAGAGAGACATGGACAAGCTGGACCAGGTTCAGTGGAGGACTATCAAGTTGCTTGGCAGCCAGGGGACGTGACATGTATGGAAAGAGAGCTGGGGGTGGAGGAGAGGAAGTCAAGTGGAGTGCTTAACTATCTTCCACTCCCTAAGGTGGAGTTAGAGAGAAGGGAAACCAAACCTGTCTCAGAGGCACAAGAGAAATAGAATAACAAATTTGCACCCAGGGAAATTTGGACTGGATATTAGAAACATTTTTCTGTGCAGAAGTGCTTAAGTCTTGAAGTCAAGGAAGTTTGTGGAAACTCCATCACTGGGGATTTTAAAGTTTGACAGGTAAAGGCCCTGAGGAACCCTAATAGGACTTCGAAATCACTTCTGCTTTGTAGCAAGAAGTTGGACTGGTTGACCTCCAAAAATCCCTTCTGATACAACCTTTCTATGATACTCTTCTTCTTTGAAATTATTTATTCATGTGGGGAATTTAGCTGACCAGGAAGAAAGAATAGCAAAAGTTTACAAAATCCTATAAAACTGAGCAGAACTAATTAGAATTAGAAAACAGCTTCTATAAGCCTGTTCTAAACTCCTGACTCATATACATACAGCTAGTTAAGCCATTGCAAGAACTCCAAAGACTAGTAGATTATGATTCACACGCAGGGAGGAAGTTTAATGTAACAGTATGGTGTGGGTTAGTCCAAGCACCAGGAGGCAGGAGACATTTATGTTCTCTGCCCTGTCACTTTCTGGAGGTTGATTAAACGCAGTGTCTGAGCGCAGGTTTTCATCCTGACAGTTTGGCTTGGGGCATGAAAAATTTGAGCCCTAATTCCACCTTTGAAGTACAGTGAGCCTGTAGGCTCTCAGTGGAATAAGCACGTGGATCTGGGATATGAGAAGAGACTTGCCTATTCCAAGAGTCGGAGCAGAGTTTTCCAAGCAGAGCTCTGCCTTAGGTCTACTGTTCTTGAGACAGAAGAAGTGGATGAAGAGCACTTATATTCCTCTCCTCACAGGATTTACAGTCCAACACCAGCTGAAAGTGGGTACGGACAGACTTTCTTTCAGAAAGAGCTGGGCAAGGCAGAGGACACTTACTGTCTCTTTATACATTAGTAGCAGTTAGCGAGCTCTTTCTGGAAGCAAATATTTGCTCAAAAGCTATTCACCCTATCCCACTCCTAAGACTGAAGAGTGTCTAATATCTTCGGACATTTGCTTCTGCAGCTTTGTGAGGGCAGGAGAAAGTGAAAGGGAGGCATTCCCTGCTCTGTTGTGGGAGTTCTTCCACTAATGAGAATCGTTACTTTTATTTTAAAGGGAAGATGGTTGGTCACTTCTCAGAGGCTTATGTTTCGTAATTACACACACAGAGTTCTAATAAAGGCTGGCTCTGTGGCCCTACCTTACAGTTTTTGACAGGGTAACTACTTACTCAAAGACATATACAAGCCAGAGAGCATTAGATATGTGTTTCACTTGTAAGAGGGATGTTCACAGAAACCAGCACCCCCAAGCTCAAGTATACAGAAAATATTTTGCAGATCCAGCAACCTCATACTTGCATGATCCCATGGCCACTGTGGGCCACGAGGGGCAGGAGGAGGAGGTAATTCATTTCACTAGTACAGCCAAACTTCTTCTTCATGGTTGCTTCTTCAGTTCTAAGCACAAGGTAACGTGCAGCACTGATTGAACATGTAGCAGTAGTAACTGCTACAGAAGAGGGGTGGGTGTAGTAGTTCCTGAATAGTTTCCTAGTAAAGATGTGCTGGAGTGTTTTTGCTGGTAACCCTTTGCCTGTGATAATAGTATTAATGAGTAGTTCAGTGTTCCGTCGCTGTCTTCTATTTTGGCAGTGGCAGCATAAACCAGAACTAGTTCCTTCTCATGAAATGTTAGTTTTATCTATGGAAGTCTCTACATACCTGTCTCGAGCATGTTTTAGGTTTTTTAATGTTGACTGAATTATAGTCTCTTTCCATTTAATCTACTAGGCAGCATATTTAAGACTGCTACTTATGTAGCCAACTTATCAGAGAAATATTGTCCCTGTTACCAGACACTTGATCTATTAATGTCCTCTGACCTCAATAATAAATTACTTCAGGTTTTTGATAATAAATATCTTCTTGGGTTGACTACACAAATAATACTGGTTTTCCCCTTTGCAAAGGCCTTGTGCAGCATTGCCAAATATATTGCATGATTGTTACAAATTTAGAAGTATTTACTGGTTGAAGAAAAGTTAGAATCCAAAGTGTTAACAATAACTTACCTGAAATGGATGTCTTTTTTTCCAAGAAACCTGGTCCAAGATGATTGTTTGAGAGACAGGAGTGAAATCCATACAGTCTTAAATTTCCATTTTCATGAAAGTAGGTCCTTCCAGACTTCTATCAAATCTGCTTATGTTCTTCAGAACATGATGCACCACATCTTTTCTTTCACAGAGAAGCCCTGAGCCTATCAAATGAGGCAGAATGTGAGTTAAGATAAGCGAGGATATATTTTTAAAGCTCGCTTTGCCAATGGGCTTCAAGCTGTAACTTGCCCCAGTTACTCTGACAACTTCAATCAACCTGGAAGTTCATTATTTCTTTTCAAATTTATAAAGCCTGCATTTGTATTATAAAGCAGAAGATAATCCTTATGAGTTAAGATAAATCTATAGACAGTGCTCACTTGAGTTCTAATTAGAATCTGCACATTTATTATGGAAAATGCAAGTTGTATGATTTAATCTTTCATATTGACAACTCTGACCATATTATTTCTGTATTATAAGTTTGCCTTTCACATATATAGCAATATAAAAAGGATTATTAACTTAAATCCTGTATTACAAACACTGATCCATACAGTGAAGCAATTACATTACAGCAGTTTAATATATAGAGGCATAGAGCTCCTTCTACCACAGTCAATAGCAATTTAGCCATTAACTTAAATGAAAGCAAGATTAGGTCTAAAAGAGGTAAAATGCATTTTTTATAGCTACAGTTAATGACAATGTCAAAGTAAAAATAATGAGTCAAATAATTCACTGTGTACAACTGCCACTGCTATCTAAAAAAATCCACTCAAACCAAACCTCTTCTTTTTAATAGCATTTATATCATCAATCAGAACATTTATAACATCTGGAGAAGGTAATAATTGCTTCATCTTGGTTCTAAACTTTATCTTGGATTTAAGTCCAAGTAGTAATTATCAGGGGCTCACGTTCATCAGATCCTCAGACATCAAAACTCTGCAAGCTGCTGGGATTTGTGCCCAACACCTCTCCACGTGTGTGAGAGCTTGATGCAGTAGATGGTCTCTGAAAGCATCAATTGTCATTAGCTGGAGCTGACTGCTACACAACCTTGAGTACTCACTAGTTCTCCTTAAAAGTGGCTCTTCTTCTGAGTTTACACACACACACCCACACACCCACACACACACCCACACTCACACACACACACACACACATATGTGTGTGTATATATATGCGTGTGTATATATATATATATATATATATATATATATTTGGACAGGAGGGCCACTCCTGGGGGGCATCAGGACAGCATCACCAGCTGGGCAAGGGAGGAGATTGTCCTGCTCTGCTCTGCTCTGCTCTGCTCTGCTCTGCTCTCCTCTGCTCTGCACTGGGGCAGCCTCCCCTCAAGCGCTGGGAGCAGGTTTGGGTGCCACGGTATAAGGAAGATAGAAAAGTATTAGATAGCACCCAAAGGAGGGCAATGAGGACAGTGAAGGCTTTGAAGGGAAGCCGTATGAGGAGTGGCTGAGGTCACTTGGGCTGTTCATCCTGAAGGAGACTGAGGAGAGACCTCATTGCAGTTACAAGTTCCTCGTGAGGGAGGGAGGAGGGGCACACACTGATCTTTTCTCTGTGGAGGCCAGTGAAAGGACCAGAAAGAATGGCACAAAGGTGAGTCAGGGGATGTTCACATTGGATATTAGGAAAAGGTTCTTCACCTGTGAGTGGCTGTGTGTTGGAACAGGCTCCCCAGGGAAGTGGTCACACCATCAAGCCTGACAGTGCTCAAGAAGGCTTTAGAGAATGCACTAGGGCACGTGGTACAATTCTTGGGCCTGTCCTGTGCAGAGCAGAGGGGTGGACTTCAGTGATCCCTGTGGGAGTCTTCCAAGTCTTGGTATTTATGATTCTATGATATACTTCAGGCTGAAAACTCTCACCTTGAAGACTGGAAACAGAGGTTCAGTTCTCTCCTCTGTTGTGACTGATAAAAGAATCACTGGTCTAGCTCATAAACTAGATAATAAACTAGTCAGGGGTGGCAGGTCCCTATCCACTTGCTGTTGAAGCAATTCTATCACACACACACAAATGAAGAGGTGAAAAGTGAGCACAAAATATCCTACCTGTACATGCACAAGACCTACATGATCACGTGTAAGTCAGGTGAAGGAACTTTTTTCTAATGACTCTCATAGATGTGTGAAACTCTTGTTCAAGAAGAAGTGTCTTTACTAACAAGTGCTGAGGCTTTCCAGCTTTGCTTCTCCTTAGCTATTTCAGGCAATCAGCTTAAATTGAGCATGTAGGAGGATTCTCTGTGATATGAAAAATTATAATTTGATTTTCACTGGCAATGGCAGAGAAATGAAATTGTGTTTCTCATAGCCAGTACTTTGACTTCTGTGCAGTGTTAGACTTTCTAATCACATCAAGCCTCTTGACAGTTTGAATATGGATTTCTGGCTCCACCTCTATGTGAGGTAATATTTCTCACATAAATTATTTGTAAAATCTGTTACTTCCTAGAATGGCAGCTGTAAGTCTAAAATAAAGGCTGGGAACTACTAGGAAACATACACAAGACTTGGCAGAACTGGGAGTTAAATGCTGCCTTCCAGCTCAGAGCAGAATCCCAGAGGCTATTAGGCATTTTGTATTTTTGCAGAGCACTGCTTGCCTTGCAGGGGATGAGGCAGCCAATATGAAGAAAATATGGCAAAATCCATTATACCTAATAGGAATGAAAATGTCATTGTTTTCTGCCTCAAGGAAGATTAAATAAGAACCAAACCTACTTCTTAATGTATTTGAAACCAAATATTAGGAAGAGTTTTTTTGATGCTTGAAAATAGCTCTTTTATTCCTTTCTTACGGACATTGCTAAAGAAATGAGTGGGTGGTGATGTATTCAAAGCATGTCTTGTCATATCCTATTAACTATATAAAGAAATCAAATAGCCTTCTTCTTCAAATATATATATAGGACATCAATAAGAAATTATTTTATTGATAGAGCTGACTATGGGCTAGGAGAAAAAAATATTCTCGAAGCTCATCAGGACCTAGATTTTCCAAAATGTTACAGAGGACCATCATCACTCAGCTGTCTAAAGCAATCCTCAGTCAAGTGATATAATAGCAACAATAACAATATAATAAAATATTGTAAAAGAATATGTCCCATAGTTTGAAAAACTGCTAGTGGGATCTTATTTTATAATTGTCCATGATTTGTCTTGGGCTTTTTTAATCTTACAAATGGAGACCATTCTCTTATGATAAAGTTCTAGCCAATTGACATTATCTGTTAATTATTTTTGTAACATATTCATTGCAGAATTTGTTCAAGTAGGAAGTTATTGTTTAATTTCCATGATGGATGTGCTCATTTTATGAGTATTAGATTAGCAGAGAGTATACAGTTTATATTAACATGCATATGTCATTAAAGAATACATTGTTTTCCAGCTGTCTTCAAACAAAAGCAAGCGTAGGAGATACTGGTTCATTTTTTCAACATCTATTTCAACATCTACTCATGTGGATAGTTCCACATTCATATAAGTAAGGATTACATAATTCAATCTAAAGATTTTGCATTTCTTTTCCTTTGTTTTGCCTGACTTTTCTTCTGTGTCCATTCTCTTAAAAAACACACAGTTTTTTCTTGTAGTTGCTTTCATAGTAAAATTAATTTTTATGCTAAATGCAACCAGACACAAAATGAAAGGGCAACACTTCTTGCCTAAGAAGAAGAATATTTCTGTGCTGTGAGGGAAATTCCTGGGCTTCGAAGGGAGGAACTCTCTATAGGTCTTCACTCTCTATATCCCTTAATGTCAATTAACTCCTATTTAAAAAAAAAAGACCAAACATTTATAGGGTTGAAAGGGCAACATAGACTTTTAGAATTTCATGCCAAACCAGTAGTTCCTATACTTTGCATGCTCCTAGCAGCCAGGAGGCTCTTGCATCTGCAGTCATGGGTGTTCCCATTTCAGCCAGCCCACTGCTCCCACGAGCATCCCCAAGTTTTATCATGCCTTACTTATCTTGAGATTTAGAAATGTGGAAGACATGTGGCCTTTAGACAGACACAGAATCTGTCTTGAATTGCAGGGGCTCACTTATTCTTCTAGCTCAAAGCTACAAGCAAAGGTGATGAGGAATGTAGTACTTTCAGTGATCCTTATGCCTGCCAGATCTAGGCTGGGATATGCTGAATTTCTCTGCATCACCCTGCAAGAAGCTCAGGGCACAAAGGAACCCCTCAACAAGACCATGGACAGCATAGTTTGTTTCACAATGACAGAAGAGCAAGACTTACCATATTTATATGGTAAGATATATGGACAGAAGAGCAAGATTTATATGATTTACCATAATATACAGAAAGTAGGAAGAACTCATAGATATAACTTTGGTTATCAAAACAGGATTTAGTGTCGAATTTCCAAACTATGATGCGACTTTTGCACTCAGCAGTCACTTAATCCTGGTGGCATTTTGCTACCTTCTTTTTGACATAAAGTACTGGGAAGCTGAAAGGTGCAAAGAGCAGTGCCTCAACCACCTGAGGGGATGCTGACATCCAGGATCTCAAGCCAGGCTTGCTTTGACATTGTATCTTCCATGAAGGTCACGTTTACTTTACTGTTCCCACACTTCCACAGCAAGAGATAAAAATATGGTATGGGAAATCTCAGCTTGGTGGGAAGGTTTCCTACTACTCAGACAAATATAAACTATGTGCCAGTAACCACACCACCCACATTCCTCCCATGTTCCAGCATAAAACAGCGCTCTATGCCAGCTTGAGCACAGAAGCTGTGTGGGTCACTACCCTCAGACAAGAGTTCTACCTGTTGGATTCAGGGGCATAGAAGCTCTTGACAGCAGCTTTGCTTCAGGACACAGGATCTGAGCTGTGGGGAATGATTCAGACAGGGCTCTGTGCCCAGGACTTCCTAATACCTGCACTAGACAACTCTCATTCCCCTTACAGGACTCTCACCTTCCTGATCTGAAACACTAAACTTTATATTTCAAGTGGTACCAAATAATGTGTTTCAGTTTCTATGCAGGTGACCAGGCACCTCAGGATGACACATTTTGGCACCAAACCTATGTTTTTTAACAGGGCAGAGTTAACCATTTGCCAGGACAGACATAAAGCAGTTGCAATTCCTCTTTTTCTTTTAAGCCTTTATCTTCAGTTGCCTTGATGCTGGTTGATTTTAGTGGATACTTTCAGCAGCTTTCAGGATAGGACTGCATTAAAGAGCCAGCTCATGCATATGCAGTTAGTGGTAAATAAACAATATCTCTCTAATTAAAACACATCTAGGAAAGTCTAAACTAATTTAACATCTAAATGACAGGTTATAAAGAGGTAACAAAAACACAGAAATATTAGCCTTTTAAAAAATTGCTTGGTATAAAAATTTTAAAATGAATTGAGATAAACATCAAGGCATCTTGCATGAAAAACCGAATGGAAAAAAAACCCACTAAGACAAAGTTATGGGAAGAGATAAAAGTCCATGTGTGCTCCAAGTGAAAAGACACAGCAGGAACGTGCTCAGCTTCCCCAAGATGCTATTAATGTCTGAGAAAAAACACTACCGAAATGTAACAAACTAATTAAATTGGGCATACATGTGAACCAATGGGAATAAATTATTATGCAAAAGCAAACATTTCCCTACTTAAAGCAAAAGCTAGGAGTTGGTGTGGTGGCAAGCAAGGAGCAGGGTGAAAGCAGGGCTGCACAGGTGATGCTCACACTGAGGGACCCTGGCACTGAAGCATCACACTTGAGTATGGATGGAACCAACCACAAAAAATGGGGTAAAATCCCACAAAAAGAGAGAGGATTGGAAGGAAAATTTTACTTGCGACTTCCTACAAAGGGAAAAAGAAACTGATGCAGGACTGCTAAAGCAACAGTGCCATCTGCTGCGTACTCCCCTCTGAAAGACAAATTATTTTAGCTGTCTCCTGCTTTGCTGCAGAGATGGCAGCAAACCTGAGAGCCTCCATGTAGCACTGAGCAGAGGAGGGCAAGATGGAATCCAGCCTTCCCTCTGGCCCAGCCTATGTACCTAACTGTGTCTACAGGCCTCCTTAAAGAGCATTTCTAGACTATGTTGCTAAAGATATTCCCTGCTAAAAAAAAAATAAATCAATCAATAAAAGGTTTTCTGTCTCTCAGTGTAGCAGGACCCTGTGCTCAGGCACTTTTGAAAGATCAGTCCACTATAAAGCTGTCCATCAGTGAGACAGGCACTGTGCATGTGTGAGCAACCAAACAGCTGCTGCCCAATCCCTTTCCTGTGATGTATTTCTGTCACCTTGTAAAAGGGCTTTCAGTTACTTGTGCAAATCTGGTATCAGTTTCAATCCATGCTTTTATACGCTGTCCTTTTCACAGTGTTCGTTACATCTCTGAATGCCTTTATATGTTATATTATCTGAAGCAATTATAACAGAAAAGTCTAATCAATATTATGAATTTTTATAATGCCTTCCATCATAGCTCTCAAAACTAATTCCTAAATATTGAACCTGACAGAAGTCATACAATACAGGTGTAGCCACTCCATGCACAGTTGTGGTGGATTTAATTCTATAATCCACATATTCATCCTTATGCATCTAATAATTTTAGTATTAATTCAACACTCTTACCTTTTTAAAGACTTCCCCAAAAATATATCCAGAACAGATCAGAAATGGAGTTTTGATGAAACTATTCCCTTACATATGACCTCCTTCTGGATGTTTAACATATTTCTTAAGGATGTTTTGGAAGAGGGGTAGTCTAACATCATTAGCCTAGAAGGTGCTGATTTAATAGACCCCATTAAAAAAATCCCCCATACTAGGATATTCAGCTTCAAAAGTGTTTGTAGGCAAAAGGCTGTTCTTGGCATATTCCAGCATCTATTAATTTTCCTCATTAGACCACTCCTCAGGCACATACTCTTTTTGTACCTGTGCTACCGGATCCAGGAAATTTATCTGCTGGGAGTGTTCAACTTTGGTTTTTCTGTTGATTTGCAGATTTTCAAGCTGTCCTCCATGTCCTCTGCTACTGTTCCTAGACTCATTAATGATGCACAGAGGAAAGACTCCTGGAATTAGCCAGTGTGGGATTCTGGGGCAACAGATGCTCTGTGGTAACTCAGAGATGCTTCATATTGCAGATCTGATCTTCAAAATTAAGGCTCCAAATTTGAATTTCAGAAAGAGAAAAGCTTGTGATAGAGTGTTTCTTATGACGAGAGGTAAATTCCAAGGACCGAAATCAGCTCCTGCATGGGTTCAAAATATGAATCCCAGTCTCTACTGGTAATGAATGAGCACATACTCCATCACTGAAGTACCTGCATCTCTGCCTCAGCACACATGGGCTGCATGAAGGATGCCTTTCTTCTGGCTTGGACTCTCTTTTGGCTTCTTGGAAGTTTATATGATTCCTTTAGATTGGAATAGCTGTAAGATCTGGAGGCTTCACATTAATTATTAATGCCAGTATCTGACTCCTATCCTATATTTTAAGATCTACAACTCTGAAAAAGGAGACACTGCTGGAAGTAGCTACCTTGGGACGGTTGAAATTTATTAGAAATCAAACTAATCTATACTGTCTCCTGCTCAGGAAATTGAATTCTAGGAGTTTGTGAGAGTTGACTCAGAGTTTACTGAGACTCCTAATTCACATGGATGGGGAACATTTGCATTGAGATAAGAAAAATCTGTTGATTTGTTTCTTGTTGCAAATCAAATTTAGTCATACTGGAATCCAATCTACCATATTTAAACTAGTTAGTGGGACCTTCAAAAATGGAGAGCAGAGACTTTGTTCTTTAAAAATGGATGCAAGATAGTCTATTAAAAATAAGACACTCATTTTGTGCATAATTAGCCAATAGACAGTTATAATAGACAGCTATAAGAGTAATAACAAGTTCCCGTTATTTGGTTATGGGCCTCTGCTGGCTGAGGTCCAACAGTGGGAATTTTTGAGAGGGTTTTTTTGTACTCATGAGCTTAATCAAAAACAAGACTCAGCTCTGTATTTGCCTCCACTAAGTCAATGGAGTAAACTTATCAAAGTCGTAGGGTTAAAATTAGCTCAATGTGTCTTTGTTGAATTGTTTATCATGCAAATGGTGGCTATTCACAGAAGAAGTAATGGGGAGTCTATAGATGGATTTGTTTCTTTGTTACCTCACTGAGCAGCTGGAAGGTATCTTCCTGAAGACATCTAATATATGACTTCTTGTGGGCCCAAAAGAAACTCTGCCCTCCCATTGTGTAAACTCTTGGCTGCCCTTTTCCAAGAAGGTGATGGACATTTTTTTGCCAATGCTCCTTAACTTCAGTTAAAAAATTATTAAAGTTCACAGATGCAGTTTGTTCCAGCTAGCACAATAAACCCTTAATAAATAAATTTGTGGTTATTCCATCTGAAGTCAGAAATTTCAGCATTACACCTTACACCTGTGTAGGAAAGTAGAACTGAACTTCAGTGAGGGATGGCTGTGGCAGCTGTCTTGGGGAAGTGGGGAATGGCTGTAACCCCTGCAAACCATGGATGACTCTGGCCAGTCTCAGGTGCCTTTGTCACAGCAAATGCCTGTAGGGATCCAGTTTGCCTAGGAGCAGCTTTCTGCTGCCAGCAGCCCTCTGTCTGGGATGAACTGACGCCAATGTTAAGTGAACAAAGCCTTTTGAAGCAACTGAATCCCAGTGCCACAGGCATGTTCTGGGGTAAAAGCAGATGTGGGGGGAACTCAGACAAGGTTTAGGGGTGGTGTATTAAGCTGTTAGCAATATCTACATGCTCTGGCTAAACCTGTGTGAGTGCTGCTCCAGCCACAGCTGTGTTCTGTCAGCAATGGGTTAAATTCTTAATGCAGACAAGGCTGAGGAAGTGAACATTTCTTGATTTTCAGCTTTGCAAACACCTTTGACCAACATCTCAAAGGGTGACAGCCTGAGAGCATATTAATAAGAAGCTACTTCCCAGCTGGAATTGTAATATCAGCATTTCTTCTCCCCATGTTGTTTCCTGCCACTGTCATGAGCAGTAGCACGGAGGTGCATGAGCAGCTCAAAGGTGGCTTGAGCAATGTAGGCACCTAAAACAGCCAGGAGGGGTTGGGATATTGAAGCAGATATCCTAACCTTGGAATGACAGCTCACTTTCATCTGAAGATGTGGTTATGAATATAGCATTTATTTTTGTACCATCAAATAGAAAAGATAACATAGTGGACCAGCACTTCTGTTATTCTGCAAGTACAGAAGTACATAAACTGAAAGACCAGATGAATTATTCTTTTGCAGTTATCCTGAATTCCTCTGTAGATGCAGAAGTATAATGGGAAGTCAGAAATGGACCTCTACAGTGCCCTATTTAACCTATGGGAATCTTCCACTAGAATAAGGGGTGGGCACACTGTGTCAGAAATTATATTCAGTGATAATAATATATTAGACAGGAGATAATGAGCCTTTCAGGGATTCCTAAATGTATTACTTGTTAATTTAGGAGGCACCCTGGGTGCAACTTATGAGGTGGTACTAATTTAGAAGGTATCATGAGTAACTCTACTTGCTGGAGGGCTGAAATGTAAATCCCATTGTGCAACAAGGAAAATGAAAATGCTCCTTCCATTAAGTCTGTGATCTGTCCTGCACTTGCCACAGGGAATAGCATAATTTGGAAAGCTGCCTTATAGGATGTTGAACAATCATGCTTCATCAGTGAGATCTCTAGATTAAAAAAATGTGAACATTCTTACATTACTAGAGGGATTATTATGTTTTGCTTAATATTTAATATATTTGACATCAAACTTCAGTGTAACGAGTATAATGCATTAAAATGTCCTTCTAGTTGTATTATTTCCCTGATTTTATGTAATAGAACTCTAACTGTATTTGTTCAATGATACTGTACAGTGGTTTGACACATATTTTGTAGTGTCAGGCTGAGAAGAGACTTTAAAACTGATTGTCCTAGATCATATCTGTCTCTGAGTTTTTATGGATCCTGGAACAGGAGGTTCTCCTCAGAGGCACAAGAGTTGTTGTGTCCTTCCTTTAAACGTAGAACTGATGCAGCACCACCTTCCATAGTGCCAGAGGCACCTTCAGGCACGCAGCAGTAAGCAACAGCAAACTCATGACAGGGTTTTCCAACCTGATTGATTCCTTCCAGAACTTCTGAATAGATTTTACTATTATGCCACTACTGCACCTTTTGCCATAATACATTGTATACCCTGGGTCAATCCCTCTTCACTGCTGCACACCCACAGCCCCCACTGTTCTCAGCAGTGTGGTGAAGCTGAGAGGAGCTCTTCCCTCAGTCCTGCTTTGCTGGGGTGAGTACCTCATGCAAGGATACCCCCTCCCAAAAAAAAAAATCACCTGACAGTCATGGCAGGGCAGCTCTGAGCTTCACACCACACATACACAGCAGCTAGGTCAGTCCAAACTATGTAAGCAAATTCGTGCCTCCTTACTGGATCCTGTTGTCTTTCCTTTCTTTATCCTACCTTTTTCCTTCCTGTCCTGAATTTCAAGTGAGTACCTCTCTGTGAACAGGATAAATGTTAGTGCTCTCTGTAATTGTGGCTCCAGTTGCATTGTTGCTCCAGTTTCAGACTGCAGCTTCCCTTTTATAGGACTGACACCAAAGAGTAGGAGTACATTCCACACAGGTGAAAGGGAGGGAGGCAGACATATTTTTACAGCAGAGAGGGAGAATTAGACATAAATCTCATTGTCTACAGCACAGGGTAAAATCTGGGGCGAGGCAACTGAATCTGTTCTTATTTTATGTGTTTCTAAATCATTCTGTAGCAATATGACAACAGAGGTCCAAAATTCCTCACTTCTAAAGTAACAGGGACAGTGAATTTATGGGGAGCTTCACAGGAAACAGGAGGGCATTTCTGGAGAATGCCAAGAGAGGACAGGACTTCTTGTTTCTTCATGGTAGTGCATGGACTCTTTCCTATGCCTTTAATATTGAAATAACCCTTCAGGAGCTGTTTAAGATAAATGTCCATCTAGAATCATATTGGAACCTGAGGGTTTAGGACGTACAGGGACACAGAAAAATGCCACTAAGCGCAAAGTATATTCTGCTTTTTAGAGTAGTTGCTGCTCCCTGAGATTTGTTCTCCATTTTTCACTTATTATTTTTGTTTGTCTTTTTCTTCTTATTCCTTCCTTATTTTTTTTTCTTTTTTTTTCTGGTTATCCTTCTGTGTAGTTAATACAGAGAAGCCTCTACTAATGATTAACTTCATTTGTATGCCAAATCCAGAAGAGGAGGGTTGAACTGGCATCTGTCAAGCAGTCAACTTTAATTTAAAATGTTGAATCTTGTTAATAAGAAACAAAGAGACAAAACAAAAAAGAAAAAGAAGGAGAATGAGGAGGAATAGGAAAGAGAAAGCATAATCAAAATAATGGACAAATGAAAGGAAAATGCAACAGAATTAACAGGAAAATGCACATAGCTTGTACAGAAGAAACTGTTCAGGAAAACATCAGTTCTCCCGGCTTCTTACTACAGTGATGTCTATTTAGATGTATTTAGAGGATGTCTAAAGTTGTAATCCTTTCCCCTTTGTCCTCCTTGTATTTATTAATTATCTGATATTTTGAAATATTTTGTTGTTTATATCAATGGTAGCAAGGCAACTGTGGGGTTTTTCTGCTGAGCATTTTTTGTTGAATATGCACACAAACCTAAGTCCTTCTCAGAACAGCCAGCTGCTGGTTTGGGGAGTACAAGAGGAAGGGCTGTTGGGACAGTTTGGTGATTATCACCCTGGCAACACTGGCAAGAGAAAAGCGATGTTTGTCTTTATCCATATCTAGACTGTGCTAAATTGATGTAAATGTGAAAATGACTTACTGAGAAAAGCTATTAACTTCATGGAGAATTCTTGAAATGTCACTGCTTTGCAACATATTAGCCTTGCTAACGAACATTAAATAGCCTCCCTAATGGACAGCTGAGACATCAGGAAGAATTCTGAGTGAATTTCCACATTCTCCTCTAAGGCTGATCCCTATGAGGATTTGGACATGATGGATGAATTTTCTCACCCATACACTCTAATATCTGCATGCCAGTCCAAGAAAGATGAAACGTCTTAACTGCTGTAAATTCATTTGAGCCAAATGATAAACAAACTAAATCTGTGTCTGACATGAGCTTTGTGAAATGAGGATTCACCAGTTCTAACTAAAAGCACTCATTTCCTTTCTGTTTTCCAGTCTCTGGGGCATCATTTAGACCAGGATGATCTCCGTTCCTCCAAGTGGGACTAGAAAATGTAGTACCTGAAATCTGTGAGATATTTGCTTTATATTTTTACATTGTATAAGAAGAAGCTACATAGACTCCTAGCAAAGTCTGCTATATTTGCTTATCCAAATAAAATATGGATATTGAAGGGCAGGGTTAAAAGACATACATCAGCTTTTTACAAACAATCACCTACTAAAGTTCTTCTGAAGTTAAGTAAAATTTTGAATCGACTGTCTCTAGGGGGAGCACAGACAACTGAATGTGAAAATTCCACTTGAACCTCCTACAAACACCCAAGCCAAAATGGACTCCAGAAGCATTCAGACACATACAGTTTTCTTAGACAAGCAAGCTGTGTAGAATTTAACTTCTTTTATGGGATAAAGAATGCATTTCAAATTGTTTACTGTGAGAGCTACCAAACTTTTAGTGACAGAAAATAAATTTGTCTCCTTGTATGATTATTGATCAATTAAAAAAAAGACTAAATGTGAATTCTTCCATATTTTAAATCCCGACATAAACTGATAAAAATGCCACAGAACTTTGTGATATCTAATGGAAAAAACCACAGAGGAATACTGATGTGTAAGTAATTCAAAAGCAATATAATTAACCATCATATGTTTTAAGTCCCTTTTAGATGCTAAATTACCAGCATTTTATTTGCTGCTGGAGGTGCTACTTCTCAGTTGGCTCATACATATTCTTCATATACTACATTGCAAAGCATGGTAAGCACCTCCCAAATACATTCAAACATACACACAGTGGCACACACACACACACGTGCTCAGAGATTTCCTTAAATGAATTGAACTCAAAGTTAGTATCATTATGGCTTCATTTGTAGATAGAGAGAAGACACAAATGCCATTCTTCACAGTGTTAATTTCAAACTGGAAAGAGCACATAAGTGTACTGAAAGATAGAGGACCTTTGTGCATAGCAATAGCTGTGGAAAGGTGTTATCTTAACCAAGTCACACTTGGCTGAATGAATTTCCCAAAGTGAAGGTTTTATTCTTTTGTCTTCTTCAGCTCTCCTATCAGTGCCATTAACAGGGCACTAGATTACTCTACACCAGAGAGACTTCTCTGTTTACACAAACAATTTAGGAACCACTAACAGCCTGTGTTGTTCTCTGTAGTGAAATTATGTATACATGCATGGGCTAGTACAGAAACATATATATACATACATTATGTTTAAAAAAAAAAAGAACAAGTGAGGAAAGTATAATGATAATAACCATGTTTTCTAGATGGAAGCAATATTTTTACTGCAACAGTTTTGCTGTTACTCACTTGATAGTTTCTTTTAGCTGATTTTGGAATGCTGTTTCTGAAAAAAATACAAGAATTCTTTTAAAAGGGTCCTGCTTACACCTGTTTTGAGGTGGAACATTTTAATAGCTAGGGAGAAAGGATTTTCTGACATCAAAAAGCATTTGTCACAGGGAATTGTGGGTGTGTTGTTGTTTCTCTGATACATCTCGGAAAATCTGAATGTGATGAAAGATGGTGCTTTGTGCCTTCTGCGCACATGCTGCAGAGGCAAGGAAAGCCAGGCAAAGGAAGGCATTTGGTACCCTACAGCTTCACTGACCTTACTTCACATGCTTAAATTAGTCTGCAGATGACCTGGAGCTCTCTGTATCCATCTCTCTCTATCGACCATGGAAACAGTGTCTGGAGAATAACCAGTGCGTGATACCTTGAAGGCTAGTGCATAAAGCAAGTGTTGTGAGCATGACAGCAGTTTTGGGTATGTTACTCATCCTGTTACCACTGGCTGTGGAGCCTGTCAGGCTCTTCTGTCCTACACCCCTTGCATGGAAGGTGAGAGATAATGTACCCTCTGTACATTTTGACACCTACCCACACCTGGCAATGCTGCCTCTGCAGGAAGAGAAAAGCAACTCATTGCTTCTGTGAACACACCAATGATGCAAAGGCTGGAGAGCAGAAAGAAAATGAAGCAACACATATTTTCCTCAGAGAGTTGTATCAAAAGAGTAATTTTTGTTTTTTTAATGTCTGGGAAGTGGAAATTTAAAGCAGACTATCCATCAATGAATTTATGGTATCTGAAACTCCCCTGAGTCCTAGGAAAACATAAAGCTTTGCCCTTTGGTCTTCTTTTCACTCTGCCTGGGTAATCTCACTTTATGAGGCAGCATAATTTGCAGTGACCTTTTCTGAAGCTGTTGATACACTTCCTGCTTTGCTGGAAACCAGCTTTTTAGCCATGCATGATGTGACTTCACATACATTGGAGTATAAGTTTCAAGATTTGTCATTAAACCCTTCAAAATAATCCTGTAGGTGTCTGTACTGGTGCAGGATGCTATTGATTCTGCTGGGCAATGCTGAGGGATGGTTTTTGAAGGCTGGTTGGCTCTTGAGGCACCCCAGACAAATGCATGGAATCAGTGAGGGAGGGTCATCTTTTATAATTATTATTCCGCCTCTTACTTTTACAGTGGAATGATCATGCAATTTTGTAAACGGATTTTCAGACTTACTCCATATGTGAATATTAAAGTCTACCTCTGCACCAATATATCTAAAGCCTTATTCCCATTTGAACATTTACTGAGTTCTTAAATCTGAGGTTTGCCACATATAAAATGGGAAAAGTATATATTATCATATAAATACAAGTCCTTCTAGAGTCAGAATTTTCCTTCATCTGTAACTATTTCAGGATTTCAGCTCCCACATGTGAGAATGGCAGAAGAACATGTGACATAATAATATATATGCTTTCTTAATATTTTATGAATTATTATATATTGTTATTTTTACATAATTATATTCATTCATACTAATTAGAACTGTGCCAAGCAGTTTGAAACACTCCTTGAATTACTCAAGAACTTCTGTCAGATGGCTGTGCAGAAAATTTACCCTTGAAATTTGGTGAAATCATAATGACTAGATGATCAGTTCCTTCCTTCCTTCCTTCCTTCCTTCCTTCCTTCCTTCCTTCCTTCCTTCCTTCCTTCCTTCCTTCCTGCCTTCCTTCCTGC
>VWYI01003895.1:58588-69751 GCA_013399455.1 Anthoscopus minutus
TGCCTTCCTGCCTGCCTTCCATACTTCCACACTTCCACACTTCCACTCTTCCACACTTCACACTTCCTTCCACACTTCCACACTTTCACACTTCCACACTTCCTTCCACACTTCCTTCCAAACTTCCTGTCCCCCTCCCACTCTCTTTCTTTCCATCTCTCATGTGACAAAGACCTTAGAGGCTATTTTAAAATTATTGTTTAAAGAAATAAGCTGAAATATCAATGATTTTTCTACTTGCAGAACTTCTATGCTCTGTTGCATTTTTTCAAGTAATGTGCTAGCCTAGTGAAGTAAATAACAAGTCCAAATCTCTCCAGAGTCAATGGAATATTTTTTTGATTTCTCCTCCTTCACTGATTTAAAATTATTAACTGTAAGATCTGGTTTCCTGAAGCATAATAAGAAATTCTTTCATTTAAATTAAAAAAAAATTTAAACTGCAGAATGCATATTTTTAGAGTAAAATGACTAGCAACTGTTCTGTATGTTGACAAAAAAAGAGGATTTTGATGGAAATGAGAAAAAAAGTATGGCCAAAATAAAAAGTTGACAGATTTTTCATTGAGATTAATAATCAGAAACTTTAAAATCTTAATTTTAAGATGTTTCAATTGGACTCTGAAAAATTGTTTTTAATTGCCACTGCAGTCCACATCTGGTAAACTTTGCACATCTTGGAAATAGGTCTTTGTAGGTTCTTGCTGCTTTGCTCATGTAACAGACTGGTGTTGCTGGCCAGGTGACATGCCCATGGGTGCCCCAAGAGGCTGCTGGGACAAGGCAATATATTTGGGAATTTACAGTGGCATTAAGAATTTGGCCCATGTGCCAGAGCTGGCAAATAGCCTCAGAGCAGTGGGTACAAGACATTTCAGCATTAATGTCCAGTCAGGTGTTACAACAATACTTCAGAAGAAAATTTTTTTCTTTCAGTGAAAGACTGAATCACTAACTTTGGTTGGGCCAAAAGCCTGAATTCTTCCAGTTTTCAAAGGCTTTTCTTGTTGACTACACTTTAAACTTTACACAGAATGCAGCTTGCTTTTCAATTTAAAATAAAGGAAGGTGGAGCCTTTTCATCAGATCTGACCAAATGTATGACAATGTTTGATGACAGCTGGGAAGCAAATTCTATAGCTCTATTGTATATTAAATTTATCCCAAGCAAATTGACCCCTGACTATAGTCTTTCTACTTTGTTCTTGATTTTTGCCCTTCCTTTTGTCCACCTCAAGAGTTTTTCTAAGTGCCTTGAGAGCTTCTCTGAATGAAGCCATAGGAAAGCCACTATTCCAGAAAAGGATCCTTCCCACGAGTGGATCCCACATTTTCCATTCCTTTGAAGAACACTATCATGACCAAAAATAATACATGCATCAGATGTTATGCTGCTGTGAGGATTAGGATGAGAAAACTTCGGCGCTTACCGGAAACAAGAGTAATATTCTGCATACAGTTCCCTGAAAGGTTATAAAATCAAACTTGTATCATTTGATATACACAGAAGTGGTACTGTTATAATATATGATGAGATATGACTACAGGCCCTGCAGCCTTTCAGTTCCTTTTTTCCCTGTCATCTGCACAGCTAATATCAGATGACAACTCTGAGATCCACCAATTCTTTTCTAATGCCCTGCTCAAAACATGAGCCAGCACATGACACTGTGCATTCTATCTCCCTCCCGTGCCCTTGCTTGCTTCTTCTATCTTGGTCCCACGCAGATGCAAATACATATGTCATTATTTGCTTTCATGCATATTTCTACACAGTAACAGTGGTATTACAGTATTTTCTTTTTACAGGAAGAATTCAGAACACTACCCTCAGTCATGAGAGTTAATTTTCTGTATCTTTGAGAAAGGTATTTATAGGGGCCTTGACTGACGAATGAAAAAAATACTAAAGCAGATCAGTAGAAATTATTTTCTTAATTGTAAAATCTGAATTATACATTAAAGCACCATTTATTCAATTGATTTTATTATTCTGTTTAAAAAGGCAGTCACTTTTATGTGTTTCATATGCTTGCAAAGGTTTATTAGCTTGAGTAAAAGGTCATTATTATTCAATTGAATAATTTAATTTTAAATTACTGGTATTGCAGTTCATATTATAACTGCTTTTGCAAATGCATTTGATTATGTCAAATTTGCCTTTTAATCCTCTGTCTGGAGATCATTTTCTTGAATCGTTCACTGTTTTTCACCCTCGTAGTGGTATCCTAATGAACACACAGAGTGCAGCCTCATATCTTCCATGTAAATTACTGTGCATACCTCTTGTAGTCAGATCATATCAGAGGCTATCCGGTGTCATATAATCCTGCATAGTGACATATGGAAAATCTTTTCAGGTGATTAATGCCATAGGCATCTAATTTTCCTGCAAAGCAATATTGCAGTGTTTACGTGAATGCCAGACTTAGGGATATGAAATGGGCATTTAGAAAAGTTAATAATCTGGCCCTAATCTCCTCCAAGAATTATCTGTTGGTACTTCTAAAAATAATTGCAGCTTTATTCCTTGTCACTAATGGAATCATGTATTAATTTATTAGATGAATTGTTCATGAAAAACTTGGCATTTTGTGTAGGTGAAATAAATACATGTAAAGCTACACATAAAATATCTTTGCATTTGAAATATATACTAAGTAACAAAAATTCACAAAATATTTGTTTTATTGCTTTGTTTTCTTGATGCTTGTGCAAAAATGCCCTTTAAAATTGTTCCACGTTTGCTAGACCCACAAGATATGTCCTTGACTGCACACTTGGAGACTGTGATTTCTGGGCCTAACACTGAAATCCTCGATTAAGATAATAAATAATACACAAAACAATCCGACACAGTAAAATACAAGGGCGGGCAGACCCAGGGTAGAATATTCTGTGAGCACTGATTCCTCATTGCTAGCATTCAATACCACACCAATAATGTCAGTGTGGCCAAAGGTGCTGCGTTTACTCACATGTACCTATGAATTACATAATTGTCTGCTGTTACCCGGATGCTCCTACATCTGCTGAGGAGTTTTTCCCTCACTAAGACATTGTCCATTAACTTCAGTAGAAGCAGGATCAGTCTTTCACAGCCTTTCATAGTTTTGAACAAATCATGTTTTAGAAAGTAATCAATTCCTGAGATTTGACATAGGAAACACTTTGAAAATGGCTTTGAATACTCATAATTAGCTCAAGAATTACAGTCTCATTCCTCTCTTACACTGCCATTACAAGCATTTATCTCAACTGATTTCAACAGAGCTGCTTCTGTTCTACACTAGTGTGAGGGAACAAAGAAACCCAAGTTGCATAAATTGTTAACAGCTCTTTCATACTGCCTCTTTATTACCAGATAAAACTTTGATGAAGGACATTCACAGAAGATCAATATGAGAAACCACATAAGACCTGACTTTTGTGCTACTGTCTGACACTGACAATCCCAGAAATAACTATTTGTTTCTGAAGCTCTTAAGGTGATGACTGGGTTGATACTGCTTTTCCTGAAAGAAATAGTTCACCTTTAGGAGATGTACTGCCTTCTGAGTAAAGCCACTCCATAATCCAGATTGCAGGGATATGGGAAAGGGAATGGAGAGCAGTTGTACATCTAGCAATGAGCAGCTCCATCCTTTGAGTGAGGGAAGAAGCAGCAGTCCTTTCTCTGCTTTGTGCAGATGCTGCACCCAGCTGATGTGAAGCACTGCTCTCAGCATCCTAGGAGGCTCCATGTGAAGGGCTGCTTGTCTCACCAGGGGAAGTAGGAGCTCTGGGCAAGTTTGGGATCTACTTCCAAAGAACTGGCAAATTGCCTCGTCACTGGCAATCTCTGCCTGTAATTTATACAGGCCAGAGCACAGCTGTAGGGTAAACAAGAAGAGGTATTGAGTTGACCAGTAATATATTGTTGGTGAGCTAATATAGCTCAGGATATATTCACTGCCAAAAGCAAACATTTTCCTTGAGATCCACTTAGATAGCAGTGTTTGTTTATGTGATGGTTTACCTGTGTCTGAAGAAGTGAGCCAGAGCAGAAATGTAATTGCAATCACAGAGAGAAAGTCTCACTTATATTAATATATTTCTCCAGCCTAATAGCTGTCAAATACACGTTTGTGGATGTCTGTCAGTATGCTTTAATTTGTTTCTGTCAAATGAAGAGCCAATATTTTATAACAAGTTTGTTGTTGTATTTTTTTCCTAAAAGAACCCCAAGTACCATAACAGTGAAGGTTAGAGAGGTGCCTATTTTTAGAAAGTTTGCTCTTCACACACTTAATCAAGACCATCATACTTTACTTGCTTTCCTCCAGCTGTTACTAAAGCCACCCATAGCCTTCAAAATCCAAGCATTATGAAGTGGAAATGCCTGTGCAGGAAAGCTCTCCGATGCGATTGAGTCTTGATGACAGGCTTAATCCCAAGCTCAGCGGAAGCTCAGTTGCGCTCCTTTTTGTCCCTGAGGTAGCTGAAGAGGACATCCAGCCCCCCCTCGACGACCTCGGGCAGGGGCCGGGACAAGGGGTTGTGGGCGATGTGGAGGCCTTTGTCCATCGGGTTCCAGGCAATGCGGCGCAGCCGGCGCAGCAGGTACAGCTCGTCTGGGAGCGTCTGTATGGCGTTGTAGTCAGCGTTCAGCAGCTCCAGAGTGCTGATGTAGCACAGAGACCGTGGCAGACTGCGGATGTTGTTGTTTTCCACGATAAAGATTTGTAGATTGACCAGGTACTGGATACTCTCTGCGATGTTTTCCAGCTGGTTGGACCCTAGGTGCAAGAAGTCTAAGCTTCTCAGGGCAAAAATGCAGAGGGGAATTTGCACAAAGCGGTTGTTACTGAGGTTCAGTTTCCTCAAACTTGTCAGGTCAGTGAAGCTCAAAGGCAGCTGTGAGATGCAGTTGTGTGAGAGGCTCAGAACCTCCAGCTTCCTGCACAAGCTGAGCTCTGCTGGCACTTCTTTCAGGCAGTTCATATTGACAAACAAGACCTTCAGGTTCCTCAGCAGCCCGATCTCCTTAGGCAGGCACTTGAGGCAGTTGCCACCCAAGTTCAGCACTACCAGCCTGTCCAGCTTCCCCAGTGAAGGAGGAATCACCACCAGCTGGTTGCGTGAAAGGTTCAGCTTCTGCACTTCATGCAGTCCCCACAAGAAGTCAGGCGTGCTGGTCATCCCTTTCATTATCAGGCTCAAGCTGACATAACGCAATCCTCGTTTCAGCAGTGCCTTGGGCTCTCTCCCTGCGAGAAGGGCGTCTTCCCATGCAGGCAGCTTCGGGCCTTTCCTCAGGAAAACCATGCTCCTTCGCTCCTCGTTCTTCGAGTGCTCAGTTCCCATAACACTCTGGTTCACTCCTGAGAGAACAGAGTTTTTATTCCCTTGCAATATGCAAATGCTAACAGAGGATGACAGCCTGCAGGAGGTGGGAAAGTCAAAGCAAGGAGACAAGGAGGAGCCTGTGAAGTGCATCTCAGTCCACCGGAACAGTTTCCATAGCTGCTGAGGGAAAGTTTCACTTTGGGGCGCTTATGTTGATCTTGGTGCACAGTCTGTAATGAAACACTTGCTCCTGACTTGTGAGCAAACCTGTTCAATTCAAACTGAATGCCACAAGACAGCTGTCACTGTCATTTGGCCTGGGCTTTATTGGACAGATACGTATCTTCACTGCAAAAAGGTCACAAGGATGCTGTATATAACTTCACCATGTCAGCTTTCTTGGCTATCTGGTACATACCATGGCTGCAGAACAATTAGCAAGAGTGATTTCAAAAAAGACAAGCAGGCAAGCTAAAGAAGGAAACAAGCAAAGAAGCCATCATTTCAGTTCAGACTTAAAGGATGTTTTCGTAATCACTTTTATTTTGGTTCCTGATTTCTCTGAAGTAGTTACCAGTCTACCAAAAAATTTTGCATGCTGCAGAAGCACTGATAAAGACTTTTTATGTCAGTCCCTGTTTTCTAAGTTAAAAGAAAATAATGTTAACAAAAAGTTCTAGCTTTTATTTGTTCTTTGTCATGAGGATTGGCCTCTTTCTATTCAGAAAGGGTGCCAAATTCTCTGCAGCACTGACATTTTGAAGTAATATCTGTGCCCACTTGGATAATTTCTTGCTACCCACGGCACCAAGTGTGGTGCCACATAGTTCTAACCAAATTACACTGTTCTAAATGTCCTGTGCTACTTTGAAATCTATCAACCAAATTTTTGGGGTCTGATTCTTTTGTACTTTAGAAAATGGAGCCTCTTGATGTCCCCTGTGAACATTTGTGTCTTCCTGGGCTATTCTGGGGTACAGGGGGACTACCAGTCAAATAACTTGAACTATAAGTGACATTTAGATCCAATATAGAAGGCCTGGTGGAAGAGGAAAGCAGAAGTGATCAGTATAATAATACCCAACAACAGCTGAAGTGGGCCCTGCTGTTGAATGAGAATTGCATTGCTACAGGAGTATGTACGCAGTGAGTTTAAACTCAAAGGGACCAAAAAAAGGATAGACAAAAACTTCAGGTATCATTTAAACTAGGTGAAAATTGCAACAAATAGTACAAGACTTTCAAGGCTTTCCCTCTCCTTTGAGTCCATGGTGATGATGTGTTGGTCTCTTCTGAGAGATTTGGTGATGAGTGTACCCTCCCTTACCATCTCATTTCAGAGATTCTTACCTTAAAACTTTGTGTTAGTTTAGATGCTAATGGATTACGCCAAAACTGCAGCTGGAAATCAGAGCACTCCAGCAACCACACTGGAGCCAATCCCCACAGTCCCTTCCTACTGCCAAGCACCACTCAGTCTCCTTTGAGCTTTGGGTCCCTCATAGAGCTGCATCTGCTTGGGAAGAGAGGGCAGAGAGGGGACATTCCTGCAGTTGTGTCTGACCAGTGGGGTCGTGCACCAGTCAGGAGCACAGTGAGCACGGTGAGATGGTGGTGAGCTGAGTGAGCCACGCAATTAAAACTTGTGTTTGAACAGGGCTGCATGGCATAAAACCAGCTGGTGCTGAGGCTGATATATTGCATTCTCTGGAGTGCCTGGGTGAGCCTGAAAAAGGCTGAGGCCAGTTGTATCTGGTTAGAGTGAGTTGGCAGCCTGTGAGTCACAGAGCCCTCCCTCACAAGCACTTTTTGCCAGGATTTGTCAGTTTACAAACAAATGTTATACTAATTGCCGTCACAGCTGTACTGACTCAGTGTTCTCACTAACCATCATCCCCACACACTGCCCAGAGTGGCAGAGATAACCCTGATGCTGCAGGCAAAGGAGGTGCTCAGGGAGAAGAGGAAACCCAGTGGCTTTGGCAAGACTGGGACTTGCATGATGGGGTCTTAAAATGTGGCCCTTCATCCCAAATGGGGGGAGAAGTGAAAGCATGAGCCACTCATGAGCTCTGCCTTTGGGATGTCTGCCCAGCTGCAGTTAAAATGCAGTTATTATCAGAGAGCATCCATGGATTTCAACATGGCATTTCTTTTTGTAGTGACAAATGCTAAGGGAAGAAAAAGGCTTTTTAGAGAGCATTTGTAAAATTAGGCATTTTCCTTATTTTAGTCTCACTTCTGAAATGACGAGTCCGCTGCAGAAAATCTGACAGAGACCGGCTTTGCTCGCTGTGGCTGGGTTCCCACCTGTGACCATGGCCCCATGGTCACTTCAGACCTTTTTCTTCTGCAGGTCACTTTTAGTAACAAATGAAAACAAAACAAAAGGAAACATAGTCTCCCTGTAGCCACTGCCTCCCCCCATGGCTGGCCTGATATTTTTGGAAGAGAACATTGTCCCCATCTCCAAAACACACTGGAGTTCAGTGCCTGCAGACTTGGCAGTGCCTACTGTGGCTTCTCACCACAGAAGTCCTCGTTTCCTAACAGTATGACTCAGCCAAAGTGCTCTGTATCCTTCCCTGGCTTTGCATCACACTGTCCATTTGAAGCTAGGCCTGTGATATAGCCCAGCAGAGTCTGGGCTGGGCTGTTGCTGGAAAGCTTCACCAGGGGATCTCTATCAAAGAAAAATGCCTGCTCTGCTTCAGCCTCACAGCATCTCCTGCTGTATCTCGACTGCCTGCCAGACATCAAGCAGCAGTAAAGGAGATTAAAAAAAGAAATTCCACATCTGCAGCTCTCATTGTCCAGTTCTCTTCCTGCCTCTGTATCATAACTACTGTGTGAAACAAAAAAAACCCCAACAAACAACAGACCCACAAAACCCAAACAAACAAACAAAAAAAACCAAGAAAAAAGACAAATCATTTCCTATTCTTTGTTCTCCAACAGAAAAACAGGCTATTGAGTATCCTTGCAGTTGTGGAGACAGGAAATTCTGAGGTAACCAAATAAGATTTTTCTTGAAATTGAGATAATAAAACCACAGTGGCCTCATCTGGACACCTGAGGAACTAAAATTCTGAACAAAAATATTTCCTTGTCTGTTGGTGTCCTGGGCTGGCTTTGTTCAAACACTTTTCAGTTCCTTTTTTTTCTGTGTTGCCTGCTGCCCTGCCCTGGCTCTTTCTGGCTGTTAGGATGGATCCATTCCTTTGGAATGCTCTTAGGCAGCACTGACCTATGTCCACATAGCCTGTCAGAAAGCAGAAATCAGAAAGCATGATTTCACGCATGCAGGTTTAGAAGCGCCCTTTGGTGGGCTTTACATGATGCGGTGTACATGATAATCACTTTGTAGAGGAAACAAAAATGTCAGTGTGCAAAGGAAAAAATAACCCAAAGCTTGTTGAAGAACTTTGCAGTCTAACTAATATAATAAAAGAAACTGCATTATTAGCAATGATAAAAAAACTGGTAAGCTGACAAAAATGACAAGCTATATTTTCTGACATTCTTTTACAATGCAAATTATTAATATTTTTTTCTTAAGGAATCAGGCTTGTCAGCCCTAAAAAAATCTGAAGATGAGTTCACAAAAGACCTGGAATTTTAAAGTCTATTATCTATGGGATCTTTTATTTGTCTTCAGATTTCGAGTTTGTAGAATACACTTAGCTTTTTTTCTGCATCCAGACAGAACTTGCCATAGACCTAATTGTATTGATTTTAAGGAAAAGTTGAGGCCATCATGTAATTATTTTTCCATAGTATTTGAGCTTTTAATGAAATATCTGATAGCATCAAGCTTTTAATGAAATCATAGCTATTTTGACACAATGAGTTTAAATTTTGTTTTGCTGCAAAATCAATCCTGTCATTGTCTTTTAAATTGCTGAGCTTAGAACAGATACCTACAGTTTCATAATCATGTATGTATAGGCTCATAATTTATTATGAAACAAGTTTTATGTTGTCTATGGAGTCAAAACCTTATATAGTTCCTCCATCTCAGTTTTTTTACGATGTATTAATATAAGAATAAATCCTTTAAATCTTTAAGCATAACCATTTCCAAAATGCTGGGAAATTAAACCCACACTCTTTTGGAAGAAATTTTCATTTCATTCACTATCTAGGTCTTATAATAAACACCTGTTTAAATGAGGATGTAGAAACTACCTAATACCTGTGACAGGATGGATGATTTGGCTAAAAAGGGTTAACGCGTTTAAAGTTCAGCAGAAAACAAGCCGTGCTGGAGAAATATTCATTATAAATATAGCTGCAGCTACTGAACCATCTTCTCTTCTGCTATTTCTTTCCTCTGAAGTAAATAAAGGATTTTAAAAGCATCAGTGCCATTCAGACTGTCAGGGAAATCCTCTGGTCTTAGTGCTAAGGAAGCAAATTTTGTAGGTTTTTAACTATGTTGTAGTGGCTTGTTGATGTTGCAGCTATTCTGAAATACTAAGTCAAATTTTAATGGTAATTTGAGATATATGAGATGTGACACAAGACAGAAACAATTCTTAAGGCAATTTCAGATTTCCTGTTAATTTGTTTTTAATTATGGTGCTGTTACCAGCTTTTAATGACTGTCTGTCCCTGGAGCTTTCCTGGAATGTTTCATTAAGGTCTCATGTGGAGCTGCTGGATTGCCTGGCCCATGAAGAATTGGACCTGAAGGTGAATGACTGCCTATGCAGGGGCTCATTTTTCTGCAGACCTCTTGACAGAAGACAAGCTTGAACTAAACCTAGCATGAAATAAAAAGAGAGACATTTGGGGCTGTGGGTGTTTGTAATCGAGAAATGGCAGGCTATTCCTCCTGGTAGTCAGGAACAGCAGCAATTGTTATATGACGTGGAATTAGAAGAAGCTTTATTCCTTTTTTGCAAACTTCCCATAGTATTTTGAAATTCCAGCAAATACATGAATGACTGTTTTGGCACCTCCTACTTCTGCCACAACTTCCCCGTGTGTACACAAGCCAAAAAGCTGGTCTGTCCTCTATATTAAACAGAGGCAACCCATGATCCTGCACTGTGCCATCATTCATGTTCTCTGGGGCACTGTCTCATCTGCTGGCCATGGCAGCTCTTCCCGGCACCAACGAAACTTGCTTCCTTTAGGTCCTTGCTCATTTCTCTCTGGGAAAAGGGGTGTGTAGCACATAGATATGCCCTAGGTAACACCACTACCCTGCAAGAGTGCACAGAGGGCTCTATCCCGCTTTATTTAGCCACCTGTACACAACCTCCATGACTCAGCCTTCTCCTCCTCTTATGGCTGGAGTGGTGACAGATTTGACACCAGTTACAAATGTATCTGAAGCCATTACACGAGGGTCCCAGTGCAATATAGAAAGCATATGTTATGTTTTCATTGATACATTTATGAGCAGTCACATCTACATTCATAAATTTCTGTAAAATAGCCTGTACCTGTCTGGAAGCAATATGGATGTTCGCTAAATGCTACTCAAAGTCCATGGCTTTCTGAATAAATTTGGAAAAAATGTTGGAACAGATTATGCAAACTGGACAAAGCACTTTGACTGTTACTGCTGCCACATGATCTCTGCCACAGGAACTCTTTTTCACTGAGCTCTTGAAGGTAATTTTCCTACATTTTGGATGCATGATCAGAAAATAAGAATTCTTGGAAAGTAGAAGAGAGAGCCTCATGGGCTCCTTGCTTAAATCTAATCTGAAATAGTAAGAGATACTTCTTGGCCTGTCTCACAGAAACAGATTATCTAACTGTCCATCACATGCCTACATGGTTGCCCTTCAGGCAACCTTCCTTCCTTCCTTCCTTCCTTCC
>VWYI01003896.1:0-24131 GCA_013399455.1 Anthoscopus minutus
CACAGTAGAAATCCATAACAACGTCAACATTTTACACTGAGAATCTGAAAAGCAAGATTTATTCAGCACGAAGACAAAGGCAGAAAAACCTATGCTATACAGGAGGAGATACACAAAACAGAAGACTCAGCACATCCATTTCATATGTGGAGGCCAAGGTGTAGAAAGAATAGACGTTTCTGGTTTTTTAAAAAGTTTTGCAGCAAGTCCATGATCAGCCTGAAACAGGATGAATATAAAAAATATAAAACCACCTAAACTTCATACTTAAACATGCAAGGTCAGGTGATCAGGAAAACACAGAAGGTATTAAGCCATGAGCCAAGAAAAATACTCTCTTTCAAGCCAGAGATTTAGAAGCAAAGAGAGAAAAAATATGAGTTGAGGAGTAGCCATTGTAAAAAGTGAACAACAACACAAAAACATTAACATCTTGGCCGTAGAAAAATTTTACAGCACGGTCACTGGAATTTAGCAAAAGGGGAAAAAAAATCCATATTACTGTAGAGTCGCAATTAAATTGCTGAAACATCAACTGAGGTGAAGGCCTTTTTGAAGAATACAAAAAAGGCTGAAGGCTATAGACTTGTCACGTCAAAGCAAGGAAAGTTAGTTTCCTAGAAAATGGACTAATAAATGATAAGTAAAGAAGTGGCATGAGGTAGTCTTTTCACATGACTTTCTGACTTGGACAAGGATGCCAAAGGACATAGAGAAAAGGCATTTAATTCTTTGTAGACCGTTATGTTTGGATAACTCTGATGTCTCTTTGTTTGCTTCCTCCTTGAAACCTTCCGCCTCTGACTTGTATTATTTACCCTTACCCACACTGACATCTGTCAGCTGGGTTCTCATACCAATTTAACTGGTATGTCCTCAACTGACCAGTCATGCTCAAAAGGACACTACTGTTCCCCAAGTTCCTCAGCTATTCCCTATGCACAAACACAGCTATTCACTTACCACATTCATATGTGGCTTCTGCTGCACTGGGCTTGATTCTCCACTACAGGTTTCCAGGAAGCAATCTCACAGCTGAGCAATCATGACTCCCAGTGCAATAAAGTGCCACACTTGGCTCCCTTCAACAGATACTGCCTTCTCCAGAGCATCTAGAGAACAAGCAAGGATGTTCTTTATACGAAAAATGCATGGAGGAATGGGCCACCAATGCACACCCTAGAGCCTGTATTTTTTAAGTTTTATTCTTTGTCCCTTAAAACAGAAACCAGCAGGAGAGCATTTAACAGCATTTGAAGGATGAAAAGCAGATTTTATATGGTGTGCAGAAGTCATAGAAATGAAGATATTTAGCCTTACACAGTAAACTGGTTTGTGCAAAAAGAGCTATAGAGTTTGTCTCAAAATGTACACTTAAAGAAAGTTTGCTGGTTTCAGTACTCACAGACTCTATAAATGAAATTCTGTTCTTGATATCTGGAATTGAAAATACAAGCCACTGTAAGACTTTCAGTCATAAGAACACAGAAGAAGAAGGGACTGGTGTTCTGGCAAAAGTATCTGATGTGATATGAAATTTAGTAAGGAAATTTCATTCAGTAATGAAAATTAGTAAGGAAGTCCAAACCATCCTATGCAGTAAAATAGCATTCAGAAGCCTCCCATAAGCAAAACTGTACACAGAGAACAATTTTTGACTGTACAAGATAAGAGCTTCTCCTTAAACCTCTTGAATAAAACATATTTTTCTTCTGAAATTCCTTTCAAAATACTCTTGGACTGGTTAAGAATCCCCCTCAAGTCCCAGATGCAGAGAGTTAATGTAGAAGACTTTCTCTTCAGCTGTTATTATGCAGAATATAAGGATCCAAGTGTGGTTTTCAATCTTTCCATGGAACAGGTCTCTATCAGTCTGTATCTATGTCAGGAGGATGATTCTGCAAATGAGCCTGCGAATACCCATCTCCACTCAGATGAATAGTGATAGTGAAGCCCTGCAATACAAGGTATGTATTTCTAAACCAGGAAGGGGAAATAGGTTTACTGCAGACACCATACATATTTGCCTTGAGTTTTTTGAAAAAAGACAAGGCTATATTGATACTTACCTGTCATAACTACATTCAAAGAATTGATGCTTTGATTCAAGTCTGTCCTGTACAGTTCCCACTACTTGCATATCCGAGTTCCTGGTGATACACAAAAACAGCAGAGATTCCTTTCCATGTGTCACACTCAGATGAGTTTTTCGAGGTGGTGGAACCCAGCAGCATTTTTCATCAGTTTCCCACTCCCTGCAAAGAGAGACTTGATTTTCTACAACATCAGGAAAGGATATAACACAAAGAGTACGTTTTCAGCTGGAGAGCCCTGTGCTCTCCCACTTCCAGACATTCAGGTCACTTACCTCTCAGGTATTTGTGTAGATCCAGAAGAAGAGGGCTTCTGATTTTCTAAGCCCATACATAGGGTGCAGAGTTCATCTGCAGCCATAGGGCAAAATCACACACTTTTAAATGAAGGCCAAACACTAATTCTGCTCTCACTGTGGTAAAAACAAACAAAAAATCTTCATTGATTTCACAGTGTTGTTGACAGATTATACCCTTTCATTCTACTATGTGCCTCCTGTTCCCGAAAGTCTATCAATCACATTTGATAGTATCTGCACAAAATTTTAAGGGCTGCAGAGACCTTTCTAGTGATTTTCAGATAGACATCTGCAATGAACACAGACAATCATCTCCCCCTGAGTAAGGCCAACTGAGCTCTTCAATATTACCCAGGTTATTGCTATCACGAGAAGAAGGGCTAAGGCCTGTAAAACAGACTCCAGGATTTTATTGGTTTCCAAAATCACACAGAAATTTTGTCATAGTTTCCTACCTTATTACCACAATCTTAATTTGGAATAAACAAGAGCAATAGCACAACTACAAAAACACTATATTCTATATATAGCATGCTAACAATTGGCTTCCCTTACAGGAAAATTAACTTTCTAGACATATCCAGCATAACAATAAATTGTACGCATTTCAAAACCTAAGGAAACCCCAAATCTATGATAAAAGACACATATTCCACTGCTTATCATCTAATATTAAGTGTATTTTCAATACTTGGCTTTTTTGCAGAATTCTGAGGTGGCTTATGTATCAAACATAACAATTTTTTGAAACACAGTAAAATAAAATTTAACAGCTTCACGACGGAAAGAACCACAGGCCCTTCCCTTAAAAATTCCTGTTGTTGTAAAAGAAATTCTTTTACCACAGTATTAAGAAACAAATTTGGATTTTACAAACCAATTTTTTGGTGAAACATATTACTTACTTTCTTTTGCATGTAATTAAATGCTGGAGTTTCTAAAACAGCCCTCATTCTGCTGCTGCAGTAGTGAGGACTCTCACTTGCATCTTAAGGTCTGAACTCTACAGTTTTTGCACAGCTGCTGTTAAGATAAACCCATAGCTGACTAGAACTTCTACTACTTCAGTAAGAAAAGCACCATCTACCCTAAAAAGTAACAGAAATTAAATCAGAACTAATTTAAGGACACAACAGAGAGGGGAATCACAAACGTGCTTAAAACATTGGTATGCCCTTCACCGTGTTTGGTGAACTGCGTTGCATAGGTTTTTAATGAGAATTGATGACCAGCTGGGGTTAATGGCCCTCAGCTGCACCTCAGGCCATTAACTCCTCCCTATCAGTTATTAATCCCCAGGAAATACCCTGTACCTCTCTCCTTATTGCTTAATCATAAGGAGGAAGAGATGATCAACCAGTCAAGATCCTGGTGTGACACGAGTACTCCTGTTCCTGCCTCTTCACACAGCATGTCTTGTGCTTTAGTGCAATTTAGATATTACCACACTGAGGTCACAAAAGGATGAAGAAGCACACATGACAGTGAGAAAATAAACATTTTAACTGCTGCCTGCATTTCACATTTCTGCTTTAGAATAAACATAATATTTATAGCTTATATACTTTGTGAAATTACACAAATCTGTTTGCAATCCCATTGCTATTACACTACTGGGGGCTCTTTTCTTTGCAGCTCTAAAGCATATGATGGGGCCATTGTTCTTATTATTGATGATTTTAAAGCAAGAAAGCATCAAGCAGATGTTTTTAAATTATAGCCTGAGAAGTAAAAACCCTATGGTCAGACCAAGACAGTGCACCCAAGAGGCCTATGGAAGTACAGAATCACAGGGCTGGAGCACTGTGCTTTCCTTTGGAAAACGCACAGCTCAAAGGAGAGTCAGTCCATCCCCATCCCTGCTTTTCCCCACCCACTGAAACAGTGGTTTGGCCAGTCTCAAACCCATATGTTAGCAGAGGATGATCAGAGAGTTTGTGCTTGGAGCTAATATAAAAGTAAGAACAGAACATTTATGTTTTAATTCTGTTGCAGAAAAAGACTGTAGTGGAAATTGATCTGGTTGAAAAAGGGAAGTGGAATTTGTATGATACGAGATCCCATGGACAAAAATTATTTCATTTCTCTACTGCTTGCACTCTGGACTTGAAATTTCTGAGAACATTGCTATGAATCAGGACATATATAAGTAACATCCTTTAATTCATACCTGATGTGTTCCACCACTCTGAAAGACAACACCCAAGTACACTAATGAGTGATCTGAAGATCATCTATCTTGACTGCATCTTCAGTGGAAGCCCTACATGCTCTTGCAGTGTCATTCTGTATCAACCTCACAGAAACAGCAAAAAAAAGTTTACTTTTCCATTTCATTATTTCCCTTTCTGGTTTATTTGGACGGCCCATGCTGGGAGGCTTTTGGGGCATTGACATTTTTTAAATGGATCAGCAAATTACATCCTCATGTCTGAGAAAACTCTTACAGGTAAAAGAAATTGTGACTTTAATCCTTTGAACACTGAGAAGATCATTGTCAATAAATGCTTAAAAGACTTTTAAGGAACAGACAGTACCTCAAACCCCAAAGGCTACAAGCTGTTGATTACTATTATGTTCTTTAAAGGGAATAAGATCACACTGAGATTTAGGTCAAAATATAGATCTTTCCAGGTAACATTTACCAGTGATCAATGGTGACATAAATCAATTACATATTTTATTTGTATAAAAACCATAAATCAAATTGATGTTCTGCTACCCTATTCAAATGTAATTATTTATAAACATATACAACACTTTTTGTGCTCCTTCTGAAAACGTCATATTCTTCATAGTTATAGGCAGAACACATTTTGAACATTCAGTAGAATAAAACCCATTTAGAGAGTTAGATCTAAAAATCAACATTTGTTCAATAGAAGTTCTCCTAAGACCTGGGTGCTGTCAAAATTAGTAGAAGAATCAAGAAAAAGAATTGTTCAAAGAGGAAGTAGATCAAATTCCAGGATAGCTTGTTTAGGTCTTTATGCTACCTCAGCTGTAACAACTTTTCCATCAACTTCCTTTGGCTTTGGATCAGGCTCCAAGTTGGAATGAAATCTGATAAAAGTAGGAGTGCACTGGATGATGCCAACAGGCTTTGAATCGGTCCATTGTCATGAAAGCTGTTTACAACATATGAATAAGTAATCCATGCTGCGCTATATACAGTACCTCTCTGCTAAGGATAATTAAGCTAGTGCAGGTTACTGACTCACTGTTTTTACCATTTGCATAGCCAACTGATGCATTGCTGAATATTTTCTAAAACAAATCTTTAAATATTTTTAAAATTGAAAATCCAAAAATTTTCATAGGGTTTATTAAAAAAAAATACAAATGAAGCTCTCTTCCTCCTACATTAGTTTCTTTTAACCTAAGAGCCAAGCTAATCCTGATGAAACATCTTTACATCAACTGTCCATGTTTTACAGAATGTTTTTCCCTAATTAAGTGAATCAGATATATCACAGTCACATTTATTAAATTTTAATTACAAGGTACAATTTCACACAAAGAAAAAATTAAAGATTTCTTTAATGTCATATCTATACACAGTAGATAATGAAATTATATTCAGTAAAGTTACTGATTTAATTCCTTTGCCTGGAAGTAGGTGAGAGAACTATGAATACATATGTTGATTCACTGTAAGAAAACACACATTGTAAGCAGCAACAAGTGTACATTTCTAAAGATCACTTATGAAATGTGCTGGACTTATAATGTCAGATTCTGAACCCTTCTGTTCCTATAAATGATTTACAGAACATAAGGGACTCCTATACAGCTATTGTGCGTGCCTCTTAGAATGGGGACTAAATAAGCAGTTATAAGCTTTTGCACTATTTTTTTTTTGTAAAATACATACTTAAACTCAACTAATCACTAGAATAGGCTTCTGCAGAGACTAATGACTAAAATTTCTTGGTTTACATTATGGAATAGTGGTTCACAATGATCTCTCCTGTCCTTAAAGGATATAAGCACATTATGAAAACAGTGCTACTGAGTAACAACTATAATATAAAGAAGTTTGTTTTCATGTCTTTATAATGATAATTCACGCTCATGAGCTAATTGTTCATGTAGTTTTCTATCAAACATATACTAAGGAAGCACAGGATATGGTTCTTCAGAAACATCTTTCGAAGGAGTCTTGGTCACTGGTATTTGTAGTTCACAAACCAGCCAACCTAGGAATTTAAGTTAGCAGCTTGAATGCTAAGACAGAGAATAAGGTCCAGGAAAGAAGTCGGCCTGTAGCTCATGGGAGAAGACATGCACAGAGGCAGTTCAGTGCAGTGAAGATCTTTGAATAATGGTCTGTGTACCTAGAAATTATTCCTAACTGCCCATTTCAGATGCTGCCTTATCTCATGTTCCAACTCTGCATCAGGTCAGAATCAGGCACATATGATCTCTTCTTCCATTCTGCCCTGACTACTGCAAAAAAGAAACCTGAATTTCTCGGTCAGGAGGCACCACAATGTGCTCCAGCCAGACCTCTGATTTAGGCAAATCAGTCGCATGGCTTGGGCACATGCCCCACTACATACTCACAGGTCTGTTAAATGCAGCCTTTGTCCTTGGAAATAGAGTCTACAGATAACATGCACCTAAACTGGATCTGTTGGGTAAATGCTTGCAACAGGTTGAGATTAATTCAGCCTTTATAGTATGTCACACCTGAAGGATGTGATATTATCCAGAGGGATCCAGATAAGCTCAAGAAGTGGGCCCACAAAAATCTCATACAGTTTAACAAGATCAAGTGGAAGGTGCCACATACGGGTTGGGACAATCCCCCTTATCAGTACAGGCTGGGAGATGAATGCACTGAGAGCAGCCCTGCTGAGGAGGATTTGGGAGTGCAGGTGGATAAGAGGCCAGACATGACCTAGCACTGTGCACTCACAGCCCAGAAAGCCACTTGTATCCTGGGCTGCATCCAGAGCAGCATGGCCAGCAGGGAGGGCATTCTGCTCTGCTCTGCTCTGCTCTGCTCTGCTCTGCTCTGCTCTGGTGAGGCTCCATCTGAAGTGCTGAATCCAGCTCTGGGGTCCCAGCACAGGAACAACATAGACATTGGAGCAAGCCCAGAGGAGACCATCAAGATGATCACTGGTATGGAGCAACTCTCCTATGAGGAAGGGCTGAGAGGATTGGGTTTGTTCAGCCTGGAGAAGGCCTTGGTGTGACCCAATCGTGGCCTTCCAGCACCTGGAGGGAGCCTACAGTAAAGATGGAGAGGGACTTTTTACAAGAGCATGTAGTGACAGAATAATGGGGAATGGATTCAAACTGGAAGAGAGCGGGTCTGGATTAGATATGAGGAAAAAAATTCTTTACTGTGAGGGAATGAGGCTCTGGAATAAGTTGCCCAGGGAAGTCATGGATGTCCCATCCCTGGAAGTGTTCCAGGCCAGGTTGGATGGTGTTCTAAGAAACCTGGTATAGTGAAAGGTGTCCCTGCCCATGGCAGGGGGATTGGAACAAGATGATCTTTAAGATTCCCTCCAACCTGAGCCATTTTATGATTCTATTAATATAATTGCTTAATAGGAGCAAAGATAAAGACATATCCATCTCTAATTCTCTGAAATACAAATCTTAAATTTGGTATTGCCTAATATTTTTCTATCATTCTACAGATAGTGTCAGAACAAAATGGAACAGTAATATAAAGCAGCACTATAAACAAGATCTATTTTCCACTAAAAAACTCGCCTGCATTTTTAACACTACAAATACAGATCTATATTCAATCCTTCAGAACCCAGCTTGCATTTTGAACATAAATTTACTTCGCCTTACTCATGGGGAGAAGGAAGAAATCTAATCAAATTCTACTGAGTGTTTTCTCTGCTATAATTTAGTGGTAAAACTGGCAGGCTGCCTAACCACGTCAAAAAAAGATACATTTGAAATGCTGTAACTATAAAATAACAAGGAAGCTTTTAGCCACACTCATGTAGTGGAGAGTATGAAAATGTTTACTTGTAATGTTGTTAGCATATGAAAAGATTAATCTAACAGGAAAATACATTTTAAAGTTGTGAAATTGTCTTGCTTGGTGTATAAATATTTTATGTAAATAAAAGTGGATTTGAGATTCATATAACATTTATATATTTTTAAAACTAAAGGCATAGCAACTGACTCTGCAAGGCATTTTTCAGTAATCCCCTCACTCTGCTATCTCCACTAACGCTTTTATTTGTTTATATTAGCTTTTCCCCTAATGAAGATGGCGCCGGTGGTTCTGTCTGGCTGAGCTGCTGACAGGACACCATCAACTTCCAGGGAAGGCATCACTGAGGGGGAGCAGCCTGGTTTTCAGCTCAGCAATTCTCATTGCAGGCTACGGTGAAAGAAAATTGATGCCAAAGACATGAATAAGGAAAGGTGACTTTTCCTAAGACTGTGACTTGAGAATTCTGAGAAAATTGGGGTGATGTGTAGGGATCCTGATCTAAGTGCTTCAAACATCTGAGCTCATTTTCTCAGGCTGGGGGTTTTTTTGCCACTTTTTTCACCAAGCTGTCACCCGAACACAAAAGTCATTTTAGATTGTTGAGGAATTGGAGACAGCTTCCCAGTCGCATGACAGAGAGGGGTAAAGGGGCCTAAATACAAATGAAAAAAACAGACATTCTTTTTTTATTCTGATTCAACTTAATCAGAGCTTATTTTTATTCATTTTTGCTATTTGGGACAATTTTAAAAGTGTCCTTCATTCAAGAAACAGAACAGAATGGCCTGGCAGACTAATGGCTAACAAGCAATACTAAGTAATTTTCATAAGATGCAGGCAGTTGCTGTCACAACCATCATTCCTGCAATCTAAGAGTGGGATTACTTTGTGGAAGAACCACCACTTTCTACCAAATTTCGAAGCTTTTTCAAAACTTATGGCAGCCAATGAATGTCTGAGTCAAGACTCAAAGCAAAGACCAAATATTTTGCTGCTTTAGAGGCTCAAATTTACAATTTTCCAGAGAACAGAAAAGTTTCCATTAAAGAATCTACAAAATTACACATTTTCTTTGTAAGCCAGATAGCATTGAGACCCAACTGAAGAACAAAATAATCTGTATCTGGTTACGGGAGAATGTAATGAGTTATTGCCTACCAAATCATAAATATGGCACTAGAAATATTTTTAATAACTGTTGTTAAAAAAGAAAAACTTCCATGATCCATGTAGCTGTTTAATATAGTTAAAAACACTCATTCTAATTTAGGATTAGAGTATAAATTATTTCTCTGTTGTTAATTCTAAATAAAATTGTAAGTGATAAATGCAGTGAAGTTTATACAATGATAAATATAATGATGACTGTGGATTTGTGTCACAAAGTTAATCAAATCAAAGGCATTAAATTCAAATCTAAATATAATTTCCTGGATGGAAGCATAGCCAAGTTTACATGGTGCATATTTGTGGATCATTCTGCCACTGTAAATACTTGTGAAATTTTGAGGCTTGGGAGAGGGATGGTGGGTTGATGCTAATATACACGAAGAACTGGATGATTCAATCACTTGACACACCTATGCCTGGACCAGCAGCTTTATCTCATTCCTAACAAGCAATCAGAAGAACTCCACATAAGGTTCCCAGTTGGTATTTTTTAAAGGCATTTATGCAAACTCCGAGGGATTTCCTCTGAAATGGAAAATTACTCTTAAGAAGTAAAAAGCATGGGTTTCAATTGGGATACAGAAGCTGTATCCTGAGAATGATCCAGCAAATAGCACCAAATAGAAAACATAAAAATCTCTTGGAAGATTCCAAACGGCACACTGTGCGCAAAATTTCTCCTCATGGGGTGGATCTTAACACTTGAAGCAGCAAGAGACAAATAGCAATGATTTCACCCATGACACACAAGCTGAAAGCAGGGGGGAAGACAACCACCTAAACAAATAACCCAATTTCCAAGTACAGATCTGCATCACTCAAACCAAAGATTGTTTTGTTATTAAGCAGAATAGAATAATCAACAATTAAGTAATATCTTTTAAATATCAAATGCATCAAAGCAGTAGTAATTTATTTTTGTGTCATTATTTCTCTTGAAATTATGCAAAATAACATTTCTAAATGCTGGTTTTCTAAACACATAACCATTAGGATACTTGTTACATATTTAATTTCATGCTCCATTCAGCATAAAGCAGTTGAGAGACTGCCAGCCAGAGCAAATTAAGTAACCGGTTAGATAATTTCCTGCTTAATTGAAAGCAGGTAGTTTTTAAAAGTAATAATTGATTTTGTTTCCAATAAGCACGTAGCTATTTCTTCCTTTTTCTATTCCTGTTATTAAAGGAGATTGCACTAAACCCTTGTACACCGTTAATGACAGGCATGGGAGGAAAAGAACTAAAGAACACTGTCTATTTAGCATTTTAGATGCTAAGTGCAGCAAAAAACCCAGCAAAATGGCACCCCAATACTGGTTCTGTACTTCAAGGTCATTACTTCAAAATCTAATCCAGATCAAAAATTCTCATGTTCATTCACTTCAAGGACAAGAAGTGAGCCAGAAATCTCAGCGCAGTTCAAGGTGAGGAAATATCCATTATCCTACGAGACAATAACCAACGTCAGCAAAAAAAAAAAAAGGGATTTTGGTATTACTTCTTTCCTTCACTTTTAGAAATGGTCACTCGGAAAGAAAGCTGTAATGCCTAAAGATGATAAATAAATCTGACACCGTTATATGATGTAGTAGAAAAGGACCTAATTCTCAACAATTGTTCAAAACGCACCTGTCACAAACAGTTATTCACTTGAAAATTTTATTTAAAAACAAAAGAGTAATTGTTCTATTAAAATGTTTAACAAAATATTACATTTTCTTATCTAAAGATAAAATTAAAATTACTCTGTCCATTTTTTTTATTCTACTTTGAAAATTAACAAAAGGAAAAGCACATTTAACATGTGCAGAAAGAATTCCTGCAATCTTTATATTACAATCCAATGTTTTGACAAGTTGCTATAAGAAATAGTCAGATTCCAGTGTGACTCATTTTAGACTCTATCCTCATAACTATTGAGCACCTGACTGCTTCCATAGCTGCATATATATAAGCAATAATTCCCTGAACTGAGTGACAGAAAACAACCTAGAATCTAAAATCAATAATACATCTGTATAAAACATATTTTATCTGTATAAAAAGAAGAAGCTATAGCATCACATATATATATGTGCACGTAGTAGATTTATAACCACCACAAAATACCAAGATGATTCTCTCAATGAAAAATCACTGCTGATTTCAGGCTGTCAGGCATTTCCCATATTGCTATTACTGATTAGCATGCTGAGACAATTAAGACCTGAACCAGGTAGAGCAAACAAGAATTCTGCAGCCTGTCAGTAGGTTGACCCATGCATTACTGAAATAATTTTGTGAAGCTTTAAGTATTTAAATCTGGTGTTTAGTATACAAATCCTTCGTCTGAATTTACAGTCTTACATGCAAAGATTTAAAAAAAAACACTTATCCTCACAGAACATAATGCAGAGGCATGCAAGGATATCATAAGATTTGGGGTTATCTCCTTTAGTTTCTGCTAAGTACAGTCACTGGCATTTGCTGGTATGCCAAATGACACAAGTTTCTTTGGTTGATCCACACTGACAAATCTCTAAGGAAGCTAATAATCTTAACAGCAACACTATGATGCTTTTTCTGAAAATCATGGCTGCTATCCCTAATGAATTCCCATTTTGCATAAAGGTCACCCAGACAGTACTTATAAGTTTGCCTGTTCATAGATAATGACACTAAATTATGCCTGTATTCCTGATAACACTCCCCCCTTTTTCAAATGGGAATATATATGTACAATTAGAACTCAAACTTCCTTACATATATTTGTGAACTTCCACCTGTAATGCTGTGGTCCAGGATGGTTGGGGTAGGGAGGTTAATAAGTGCAAAATGGGTATTTTATGCAAAGAATTAAAAAGTACATGCCTAAAGAACACATAGTGTCATCATACACTAGTATTGTGACATAATCTTTCAATAGAAAAACAGTTCTAAAACTTCCAGAGTTTCTCTACTTCGGGTCAGGAGTGCTTCCCATACCTCATCACTTCTGAAGTTAAATGCTGGGTTTCCTACCAACTTACGTTTTCAGTTCTCAAAATAAAAGAAATTGAATTCAACACATGCAAAATACTGTAAAACCTGACATTAAGTAGTATGTCTCACCTAATTTCATGCTTATGCTACAGTGATTTTCAGTTCAGCAACAGGATTGGGGCTGATTTACAATACCTGCTTTTGATATTTATAGGATTTCATAGTTCTCCTTTTGTCTCCTTAGATATCAAAGAAAATGACATTAAATCTGCAAATTTCTAGGCTGTCCATCACAGACCTTAGGCCAGCATCATTTAGAGCTCAAACTTATACAAAAAGAAGCTGTGGGAAAGGAAGACAGAAAAAGACAAAGAGGTAGAGATATGGTATGGATGTGTGAAAACTGGAGGGAGGAGAGAGAGACACGATTTACTTCATGATATCCAAATGAATGCTTCATGAATGGTCACTCCAGTAAAAATGTGGGTTATCTAAGGGAAGTGGAAAAATTTCTGGTGGACATGTCTCTTCATATACCCCCTCCACTCCAAATCCCCACCCAAAAATCATACCCCAACCAACCAACCAACCAACCAACCAGACTAAAGGATTTAATTCTTTATACTTAATCAAGTGACAGACATCCACATCCTGCTTGAAGTTATTAAGAATTGTTGTCAAGTGACTTGGTCTTATTGAACCAATGGACTAAAAGTAGCTGATGCTTAAAAGGAGCAAAGATACAGGACCAATTTCAGAATGTGACTGTGCATTTACTGTATTATATATACTTATGCACAATGTATGCACACATATATGTAACTCAAATATACCCCACTTGTGTTTAGATTCTGCAGTTCAAAAAAATGCAGAGTATTAAATGTGTGCTTTACTCCTGGTATTTTTACCAGTCATTCCACTGTTAAAGGCAATGGATGCTTTGCTATTAGGACAGACTTTAGGTTGCTGAATTGAATAATGACCACAGGACACAACTAATCAAGCTGTAGATGGCCAAAACAACTAAATAAGCTATTTTCAAAATTACCCCTAATTGACCTCAACTTACAGGTTCACAGTTTTACATTAAATTTGTTCCAAGAGCTCAAGGACAATTAATATCATTTTATAAGTCTGATTTCTGAATTATTTTCTGTAAGTATTTAAGTGCAGCTATTATTCCCCACAAGCTTTAGAAAGAAAATGAGTCAGATTTAATGATTGCTGGTGAAAGATTGCTAATGCATAACTATAGATTAATATCTAATAAATCATAATTATATGAGTAGGAATTCATATTCAAAACATTCATTAGAATAGGTTTACTTATCTAAAACCCATGGATGACCAACGTGAAATCTGTTTTTGGAACAGAGACAATGCCTCATAATCAAACAAGTAAAAAGATTTGGGGGAAATAAAGAGAAAAATAGCATAATGTCCTTTAGAAGTATATTTACATGTATGCAGACAAACACAAATTCCGATTTCTTTATTCGTTGCAGTTTCAGACTGCAATTAATTGGCTCCTAAGAAGGCTGGACTGTAAGAGCAAGAGTTTCTAGACAAAAGTAGATTTCTAAGCTTACCTTATCTTAATGACTTCAACCAGAACTCTGCCATCTACTAAAATAAAAATTATGGCAAGTTTTTGGAAAATAGAAAGTCGCAGCACCAAGGAAGGATCTTTTCTTTATCAAATAAGGTATTTTTAGAGGGCAGCCTGGCCAATGGAAAGTCTTTAATTGACCAAAATTACAGCTCTGAGGAAAATAAATAATTCTCTGTTCTTGCTCCAGTCTTAACCAACTATCTTGGAGAAACCTATACAAAAGCTAGATTAAAGCTTGAGATGACTCTTGTAACACACCATGCTTAGTCTTGTCTTCTGAGAGTTTATAGCTCTGATCAGATGACCCTCTGCATCATCTACATTTATCTGTCACTCAACCTGGAATCACAGCTGTCACACCTGAAAGGAAGATAACAAAGTTCTTTGAAACATTAAATGTAGTTTTTACTTTAATAACTTGAAAAAAAAAATAACTTCAGACAGCTAAATCTTAATCAAAATCTGGAGCAAGTTCTACATGAAGGTTCTGATTTTACAAGTGACCTGTGTGCAAGGTCACATTTAAGAACAAATCTATTCAAAATTAGGCACTATGGGTAGACATACTTTCTCAACTGTTATTAACCTCAAAACATCTGCCATAACCACCCTTCTGAAGTGTCCTCTTGAGGAAAAGAGAAATGAGGAGGGGGGGAGGATGGGAAGGAGAAGGGTCCATTAGAGAAAACAGGCATAGCATTTGTCATGTATTAAGAAAATCAGCTACACACTTTTAACTTCAGCATTTTAAATCTGCACTGGAAATGGTGATTCCTAGGAAAAAAATAGTTCAGCATGGGTTGGCCACACAAAAACAAAGTTTGTATATATGTTATTAGATCCCTGAGGGTTGAGAGAAAAGTCTCTGTTATTCCCTAAAGGGAGAACTGAAAACAAACAAAACTACTAAATAAAATAGGATGCACTATGGAAAAAAAAGTTATCTACTCTTCCTCCTCTCTCAAACAGGAAAATTGTTAATAGCTTCAGCATTTCAGTGAGGAGCCAATTACTTTGGCCAGAGGAGTAGCTATGGCTCTGTTAAGACTGGACCCTAGTCTTAATAGCTGGACTCTGCTGCTGAGGCTGCATTTCCTCGTGGTCCAGCAGGATATCCTTTAGGATAACCAAGTCAGCCTCTGCTCCAATGTTATACAGAGTTCCTCCCTATCTGCTTGCTTCACCAACCACTCAACAGTTTCTTCTCTCAGTATTTCACCTAAGAGAAATCTTAAGAGAAATTCTGGTAATCTATCATGCAGATCAGTGTCTAGAGTCTGTGCCCATAGGTACTGGTGAATAGACCAGCAGGCGTCTGGGAATTCAGCTTGCCTTCCTTTTGTATGTCTCTGCTTCCTGTGCAGCAGTGATGGGGTTTATTGACTTAGAATCACAGAATTTTTTAGGTTGGAAAAGACCTAAATAAGATGATTGATTTCAACTGCTAACCCAACACTACTATTCACCACTAAACCATGTCCTTAAGTGCCCCTTTCACATTTTTTTGAACGTTTCAGGGGATGGTGATGTCCATTCCATGGACAGCTCATTCCAATGCCTGATCAAAGGCATTGATTTTCATCAAAGAAATAAATTTTTCTTAATATCCAGTCTAAATCTCCACTGATGAAACTTTAGGCCACTTTTCATCCTTTATCTTCCTACTTCAGAGATTACACTGACCCCTCTCCTGGCTACACTCTCCTTTTAGGCAGCTGTAGAGAGCAATAAGGTCCCTCCTGAGCCTCCTTTTCTCCAGGCTAAACTCCAGCTCCCTCAGACACCCCTCATCAGACTTGTGCTCCAGACCCTTGTCCAGCTCCACTGCCCTTCTCTGGACATGCTCCAGCCCCTCAGTGTCTTCCTTGTGGTGAGGGGCCCAGAACTGAACACAGCACTCAAGGTGTGGCCTCACCAGTGCTGAGTACAGGGGACAATCACTGCCCTGCTCCTGCTGGACTCACTGTTCCTGATACAGATCAGGACACCATTGGCCTCTTGGCCATCTGGGCACAGACTGGCTCATTTCCAGCCCCTCTTCCCCCAGTCTGTAACACTTCCTGGGGTTGTTGCGACCCAAGTGCAGCACCTGGCCCCGCGTCGTGCTGAACCTCATACAGTTGTCCTGCAACACAGCATTCAAGGCTGTTGTATGATGTGACAGACCAGAGGAAATGGAAACTGATCTTGCAGGGCTGAGTTTCTAACTCAGAAGATATTCAACAGAATGGTGTCATTCTTCCTCTGGACTGTTTGGTCACATTACCAGTGGGCAGTCTCCTCCCTTCTCAGTCTTGGCCAGTACTTTCATATTGCCATCAAGCCCTATCTTGGCCACCAAGGTAGGAACTTCCAGATAATAGAGCTCCAGCTGATGAAAGATGGGCAAGAATGTAACACCAGAGGGAACCTTCAGCTGCTAATGCTTCCATGTTTCCATTGTGAACATCCTGGATGGAACTCTGTTGCTAGAGGAACATCCAGCTGGCTGTACTCCACAGGTGAAGAGCCCAGACAGATATCCAATGGTGTGCCAAATGGATAGGATGAATGTCAGGAGTGGTGAAACCTACAAAGAAGCAGCAGAGGAAATATGGCTCTTCCTCTGAGAAGCCCTATGAATATCAGTAGCCATTTTCCATAATTTGTGAGCCACATTAACTACCACTAGCTTTGACTATATTTTCAGGGTTGTTATGAAGTGAGGCAATGAAGGCCTATGTGAACCCCATAGCATAGGAAGTACAGTGGGAAGGACATGAAAAGGGAACTTTATAGCCATAATATATCATTTCAACCTGCTGAAACTAATATATCATCTTTAGCTAGGTGGACAGGCCACCTTATTGAATAGAAATATGAAAATTTTGTTCAATAAACAGGCTGGAATTTCAAGGTTAGAGTTGAAATATTAATTTCCTGTTGCTATTCAGTCCAGAGAAATGAAGTTGATTTAGTAATGGGATTTTTTTCCACAAGTTAATCTTAGTCACATTTTAATTAATAATAGTAATAATTAATAAAGTAAATAATTAATTATAGTATTCAAATTTTAGGGACATAGATACTTTACGTATCCATACATACCCACACCACACAAAAAAATGCTTTGTAATTCAGTTAGCACAGTTCATAAAGTTAATATGAGCCCTCTCATGGTCAGGCCCACTCACTGGGTGACTCTAAGGATACAATGACACGTAATGGAAATGTGCTGTTTTTCATATCTTATCCCAGTTTAAAGCCTGGAATAAACCTCAATCAAAAATAAAGAGAAATCTAAAATGGTTCCTATTTCACAGATTCTTTCCAGCAATATCTTTTCTCTAAGACCATCTCACAAAACTTCACACAGACCATGTGACAGTTCTATGCTTGTTGCACTGCACACAATTGTCCCAAATAATGAACAGCACATCTGACAAACTTATGCATCCTGAAAAATCTGAAGCAAATATATTTTTAATAAACCACAATAAGAGACTCTGAATTGACACTATTGTGTCTTCCATGAGAAAGAGAGATCCCACACTACTATATAGGTGATTTGTGTCTCAAAAACTGAAAACATTCCCACAATATGCTAGGGAAGAGGCTCAAGGGTTCTTGGAATTTGTCATTATGCCTGTCATGGGAAGCACAGCCAAGTCCTCAACTCATCATCCTTCATGGAGTTATGCTCTCTCTGTGAACACTCCCCTGAAGCTTCTTCCTCTATGCTATAGCTCATCACATAGGCTGCCTGAAAATACATTCTTTAGCCCTCTACTTTCTTGAATGGGCATAAAGGGTTCATGATAATCTAAGCCCACAAAAACCAATAATAACTTTCAGCTTACTGGCACACTTGCACCCTTTGGCTTCTAAGCAAAAATGGAGAAAAAATGGTTCAGAATAAGACAGTATGTTTGAATACATTCCAGTTATCAGAAGCAAGAGCCATGAGGCCCCACTAATGCAAAAGAACTCCGAAGATGAAATTTCTTAGCTATCTGTCACTGATATACCAAGGTAAGCATTTTGTAGTACTGACAAGGAAAGTGTGTCAAAGACTATTTATGAATCAATAAACAGTCAAGAAACAGTTCCTAGCACATGAAAAAATTTCAATGTAATGATTTATTTTATTTTTACACTGAGGGATTCTTTCCTTCTTGGATAAAGCACATTCTATACAGTCAGCTGAAGACTATGCTTCCCATATTTCCTTATCGAGTCACTGCCACCATCACAATATATGTCTAGCCCTGTTTTTGGGAACTGGGGATTGTCTGTTTGTATTTCCAATGGATGAGAAAGAATAAAAAGCTTTGAACATGTCTCAGGCATGTTGGCCCACGCTACTTCACCAAAAGAAGTCCTCCAAGTTCAAAACTGTCTGCCAAGGCTGCATACATGACATTTGCTAGTTCAGTTCCTATGGGAGAGTGAAGATAAGATCCTTACGGGTAAGGAATAATGTTAGACAATCTCTAGCCAAAGATTTCAGAGAATGCTTTAGCCTTTGCTTTTTGGAAGTACTGAAAATGGCCCTGATCCAGCAAAGCTCTAAAGAACATAATTCAGCGTTTTGCTAGATTAGAACTGTAGCATGCAATGGAAAAGAACGCAAATATCTGACTATTACAAACACAGAAAAAGGGAACATACAAGCACAGTTGAAGTTTAGTACTATAGACAGTTTTTCCTCTGGCAAGTCCTATGTTCCTATGGATCTGCTCCCTTTCCCACAAGAAAAATTAATGGTAAATTGTCAGGGTATGGACCTAGCCTTTACCGTGTGCTACTGAATGTCTCTCTACAAATTTTCTTCTTTATGCTTTTAGTGATATTTTGTGCCTAATCACATTTTACCTTACACATCTACACATATAACACCAGATAAAGTTAATCTGCAGCTATGCCACAGGTGATGAGTTGTAGATCAGGAAAGCTGAAGCAACAGAGACACCAGAATGAGCTCTCTGCAGAGCCAATTTAGGTCTGATTGAGTTCATTAGCTAAGGCTACAGCACCAATGCAAGATTCACATCCATACAAGTACTTTCATGTAGCTCAGAATGTGAATGCATCTCATAGAGCTTGCCCAATTATCCCTATGCTGTGCTCCCTGGAGATCTAAGTAGTGAAGTCCAGGTGGATTGACACACACACACGAAGGAGTTAAAGGCTATTAACCCAAGACTAAACGCAGTCTGGGCTTTGGTGGGGCACGACACAAATCCAGCCTGGATGCAAGACTGTTGCTGAGCTCATCTCTGTGCACTGCGGAGCAGAGCACACAGGCTCTGTGCTCAGGTTGAATCAGTACCTCCTGCTCAGCACCATGCAGTGTCAGGCCTCTGTCTGGACACCTGCTGCACTGGGCTCCTCAGCACTCCTGGTAACAGGAACACAGTGCAGACACACCCAAACAGGCATGGATCTGGTTCTCAAGGCTTAGTGCGTCAGTTCCATAGGGTAGGAATGCTGCTGGAGTATATTCAGATGCACACACAGTGGTAGGTGTTCAGAGTCACTCTGTCTCCTGAGGAACTGCTGATCATTGTGTTGCTGACCATTGCAACACAGTCCTTAGCTCACATCAGTTTCCACAGGGCTTCCCTCCCCAGCATCACTTACACAAGTTTGCTGCACTTCCTTTGTAAAACACCCAGTTCTTCCAGCTGTTCCCCAATCTAAGTGCATAAAAAAAGAAAGGGAAATACATTATAGAAAGGTAAGATGTGAAGCTGTAAAGGATTGAACCTGAGACATAACAGCATCAAAATACTGATGCAAAAGAAACCCCCAAATCAGCATAAATTATTCCATGTCAATCAGAATGGATATGCTCTGATTGCATTATAGAGAGACCATCTTTATAACAAGATGCCAGCATACCAGCATGGCTTTTTCACATCTAAAGCATTTGGTTACAATGAGTTATAATTCGTTATAACAATGGTAATAAATTAAAAGCACAAAGGGGCAATTACAATCACATTAAAACATTCCGTAATTTTGGAAAATTAATGTTTCACTAAGCCTTCATTTTTACAGATAAATTGAGTCAGAACTGTGCTGTTCCTACACTGTGCTAACTAGTATCAGTGTTAAGCTTTTTAGAACCATATGGAAAGCTATCAATTTTTTCTTAAGTAGGATTCTCATCACTTTGTTTAATATCACTACAAATTACACAGGCTAATATTTACAGATGGTTTCCTGTAGGAACTGTGAATCAACAAACTGCAAGGCAATAGGTAGTAACCATTCATTCTCAAAGGAAGTAGTGAGAGCTACCTGCCAGAGGGCTGTACAGAAAACCTGGGAAGCAATCTCACTTCTAATCCTTCAATTGACTCAGGGCCCCTTTGGGAATTCGGATAGTCACACGAGGCAAATCCACAGCAGTATCAAACTGCAGCATGAGAAGTTCCTGAATCACATTAAAGCATTTTTAAAAAATAATAAAAAATATATATAATGACATTATTAGCTTCAAAAGTCACAAAATGTTTTAATGTTCCACTGTAGGCTTGTTTTATTTGTCTCCTGGTGCTTCTGCTGCAAGTTTTACTCAACTCAGACTTCAAAATTTTCTTAGCGAACACAAAGCATAGAAGCATATCTATTAGGTCAATAAAATATGGCATTTGAAAATTTGACACTAGCCCTAGCTCTTTCACAGAGACATCGAGCATTTTAAGTTTTTCAGATGAGCTTAGAAAGACTACAGCCTTTAAGGTTTCAAAACACTTCGCATCAAGTTTTTCGTGTACTGGAGCACAATACTGGGGTAAAAAAATGTTTCACCCTTGGGCAGCTAGAAAGAAAACAGTTTCTAGAAGTACTCAGCACATGGCAGTCCCGTATGCCGTTTCCATTAAATGCTTCCCCCACCATCTCTAAAAGGGTATCACACAATCACAGGCGGAGAGGAGCGTCAGAAGGAAAAGTCAGACCAGAGGTACGCATGGGAGAGGTTATAGGAATCTTATCTTCTTCAGCTGTGGGGGGAAAAAGAGAAGCACCTAGGGAGAATATGGTAGAGATCAGTACAATCAGTAATTGCATATATATACATATATATGGTGAATGTGGAATTTTTTTAGATCACACAAGCTTCTCGACACCCCCAGCCCCGGAGGCGCCTCTCGTCCCCCAGCATTCCCCATCGGGTAGGGCACGGGGAAGATACCTGCGGGGAGGAGATAAAGGGTTGCACGTGAAGGGGTTGGGAAGAGCGGGGATGGGCGGCGGGGCGTGGGCGCGCCGGGCGCGCTCCCGCGGGCGGGCAGCTGGAAGTCATTGCCCGCGGATCGGCGTCCGCGTTGCCGCGGCGACCGCCCCGGCGGCGCCAGCTGGGCCGCAGTGTGAATGGGTGATGTCACGGGCCCGGCGCCGGCCAGTCTGGGCCGCCCGGGCCAAGGCAGCGGCCGGGAGGGGCGGAGGGAGCCGGGGCTGGGAGCGGGACGCAGCGGGAGCGCCGGGAATCGGCCCCCCCGCAGCCCCCACCCCGCTTCCACGCGTGGGGCCGGAGCGCTGCCCGCGTCGGCAGCGCAGTCCCCCCGCTTCCCCAAGCGCTGTCCCGGGCCGGCAGTGGGAAGGCGGCATTTGCACGCCCCGTTCCCGCTCGGCCCGCGCTGGCCGTGGGGGCCGGGTGTTGCTCTCGGTCCTTGCCAGCTCCCCATTGTTTGAATGGAGATGTCTCTGTTTCCATCCTCAATTCATTTGCAGGCACTTTAGAAAAGTTCTTTCCTGCAGGAATGAGGGGCTTTTCACTGCGCTCCAGCAAGGTTTACAATCCCTGCCAACGCTCACAAACTTACCACATTCAGCTTCGAAGTTTCCCACTGCTTTCAGCAGCAAGGTTCCCACACTGCAGAACACCCGATTATATTGATAATTTGGCGAGTTTCAGTAAAATATCCCCTCAAATTCGCAGTGGAAGTTTACTTCCCATGTGAAATTCTTCATTACTTTCTTACTGCAGTTTTTCACGAGAGGATGCATTCTTAACGGGGTGTCTGAGGCCCACAGTGGGAAAATATGATTGTTCCTTAATGTAAGTTGTTTGTATAGATCCACTCTTTACATTAGTTTTGGAGAGTTCAGGACAAAGTCTCCTCAGCAAAAGCTGGCGTAGCTCTTGATGTGACTCAGCAGGAGATGCTGGTTGGGTTTAAACATATATTTCTCTCCTTATAGACATTAGACTGTTGTAGAGTGCAGGGATTGTTTTAGGGAATGAAATGGCCCCTCGCCCATCAGTCTGAAACTAAGGTTCCTCCGCATTTTGCCTCATCTTCATCACACAGCACCTCTAGCTGTGGGCCTCAGAGCCTGCATGCACAGGAGCTCTTCCAGGCTGAGGAGAAGGAGATGTGACATCAGGTACCCCTATCACTGCGATCTTAGAGCAACTCAAATTACAGCTTTGTGTTTTGATTCACTTAGCATTTGCTGAGTAGCTGTTTGAGGCCAGGCAGGTGGGTCGCTTGCAATGCTTTTCGTTGAAATTCTGCTTAATTCTCCCGTTAACAAACTAGTTTGCGCCTAAGTTGTAAGGGAACAAAAGCAGGTTGACTCCAAACCTTTAGGAATAGTAACAACCGCTTTCAGCCATACAGAAGCCTCGAAATGCAGCAGAAATTGTTTCTGAAATGTCACCCGTCAGCCTGCAGATCCTTTATCTGAACCTTGTCGCAGCAAAGGCTCAGCCACCCGGAGCAAGAGTGGCGGTAGGAGAGGGGACGCGTGGGGAGAGGCAGTGTCCCAGCACAGGGACCAGGAGTGTGGCGAGCAGGGAGGACGGGGAGGGGATCCATGTGTCCCACCAGCAGCTCAGTCCACACAGTGACAGTGGGTTTTTACACCGATTCAAGCAGCGCACATTCGGTCAGCAGGCAAGGTGAAAACTAGTCCCCTGCAAAAGTCTGCATGCAAAAGGACCTTGCGGTCAGTGCCGCGTATTAGGACAAGTGGCTTCATTCATGGGTGTACAGCTGGGCAGTGGGGCAGGCAGGTACGAAGGACTCAACGTGCAAACACCGGTTTATCAGAGGTTACTCAGTGCACACACGTTGCAGGATCAAACACTCGTTTCTAGTTTTCTGGACACCTTGAAAATTGGAGGGTGGCAAGTAAGGTGAATTTATGTAAATATGATTTTAGTGTGAGGTTCAAGTTAATTCTTTCTGATTTTAACTGCTCGTTATAGTGTTTAAATCTTAAATGATCAGTTACCTTTAAAATCTTACTGGGATTTTAACACTGAATGCTTTTGATGACTGCTTAAGGGAAATTAATCTGACAACAATCACTGACAGTCAGCCGTCTCCATCAGGTAACTTTGCAGTAAAGGAAATAAATTCCAGCTGGTGGGGGAAGGGAGAGAGTGTCCTGAGAAACTCACTCCTCTGCTCCCATTGATCATCACCTGCGCTGGACTTCATACAGCAGTTTAATCCTATTCTCTCCGTCAAAGGTTTCAAGCCCCTGCAAGATCCTGACTGCTAGGGAACAAAGACTGGTATGTGGTTCCCTCAAAGGTCAGTCATTAACCTGCCCCAACAACAGTTTTAGGAAGATCAAGGCAATGAAGAAAAACTAAGAAAAGGCACTTTCACTTTGGAATGAATTGTTCAAAATGCCCTTATGCATTCGGTTTTATTCCCTTTCAACTCCACTTTTAGTTCCTGCACGCATTTATTTCTCATCAGGAATAATGGCAAGATTTGCTCTCCCAGAGATTTGACCTTAAGTTTATTTTAGCCCAAACACTATAGATCATTCTATCAATTATGAATGTACTCCTGTGTACAGAGGAACTGGTAAGCCAGCTCAGTAATGCTACCTTGTTCTGAAGACTTACCCTTATAAATAAATTAGGGACCTATCTTTGTGAAATATCAGAAAAGAAAAGGAAAGAAAAGAAAAAGAAAAGAAAAGAAAAGAAAAGAAAAGAAAAGAAAAGAAAAGAAAAGAAAAGAAAAGAAAAGAAAAGAAAAGAAAAGAAAAGAAAAGAAA